>JAOCZM010000006.1:0-5000 GCA_026122235.1 Vinca minor
CCCTTCTTTCCTTCCCCCCCCTCCCTCCCTCTCTCGCCTTGGGCCTCGCCGAGAAGAAAGCCTCCTCCTCCACACACAACGCCGAGGACGCTTCTCGTGCTAGCACTGATCGCGAGGCCGCCCGATTCTAAGCTTGGGCTTTTCCTGCTCGTCGCTGCTACTAAGTGGAATCCTAGTTAGTTTCTTTTTTCCTCCGCTTATTGATATGCTTAAACTCGGGCCGGTAGTCCCGCCTCACTCGGGGTCGCTGTCGCGGGCAAGCCTCCCTCTCTCTCTCGGCGGCGAGTGAGCCCGCCGAAGTGGTCTCACGGTCTTCCCCCGTCCGCGGTTCCGCGACGATTTCGCTGAGAGGGTCGCTCAACCACCACTTGTCGTGACGCCCGAGGCGCAGGGACCGACGCTTAGGCCGGCCGCGCCGGGCACGGAGGCCACCTCCGCCTCCTCGCGCCCCCCGCGCCCTTCCGGGCGAGGAGTGGGGAGGGCGACGCGATGCGTGACGCCTGTGCAGACGTGCCTCGGCCTAATGGCTTCGGGCGCAATCTTGCGCTCAAAACTCGATGGTTCACGGGATTCTCGCACTCACACCAAGTATCGCAGCTTTGCTACGCTCTTCATCGATGCGAGAGCCTAGATATCCGTTGCCGAGAGTCGCTTTTAGATTCGACGGCGCGCTGTCCCTCTGCTCGCCGCCGCGACGGGCGGAGCTGGGAAGGCAGCCCATTTTTTTAGTAGTCCTTTGGCGCTTCCGCCGGTTTGTTGTTTTGCGCGGCCGGTCGCCCGAGAGCGCCCGGCCGGCGCGGGGGGCAACGGGCGCCGGGAGAACCCGGAGCCCGCCGCCCACGCTTATGAGAACGTGTTCGCTGGTGGTCTGCTCTTGTAGGTTTCGACAATGATCCTTCCGCAGGTTCACCTACGGAAACCTTGTTACGACTTCTCCTTCCTCTAAATGATAAGGTTCAGCTGGACTTCTCGCGACGTCGCGGCAACGAACCGCTCACGCCGGGCGCGATCCGAACACTTCACCGACCATTCAATCGGTAGGGAGCGACTGGGCGGTGTGTACAAAGGGCGTGGACGTAGTCAACGCGAGCCGATGACTCGCGCTTACTAGGAATTCCTCGTCGAAGACCAATAATTGCAATGATCTATCCTCATCACGATGAAATTTCAAAGATTACCCGGCCTCGCTCGCCAAGGCTATAGACTCGTTGAATACATCGCAGTAGCGCGCGTGCGCCCGTAACATCTAAGGGCATCACTGCACTGCTATTGCCTCAAACTTCCGCGGCCTAAAAGGCCGTAGTCCCTCTAAGAAGCTAGCTGCGAGCGGATTCCTCCGCATAGCTAGTTAGCAGAGCCGAGGTCTCGCTCGCAACGGAATTAACTGCATAAATCGCCTCCACCAACTAAGAACGGCCATGCACCACCACCCATAGAATCAAGAAAGAGCTCTCACCACTAATCCTTACTATGTCCTGACCTCGTAAGTTTCCCCGTGTTGAGTCAAATTAAGCCGCAGCTCCACTCCCGGTGGTGCCCTTCCGTCAATTCCCTTTAAGTTTCAGCCTTACGACCATACTCCCCTGAACCCAAAAAACTTTGATTTCTCATAAGGTGCCGACGGAGTCCTTAAAGTAACATCCGCCGATCCCTCGGCTCGGCATCGCTTATGGTCGAGACTAGGACGCGTATCTCGATCGCCTTCGAGCCCCCCAACTTTCGCTCTTGATTAATGAAAACATCCTTGGCAAATGCTTTCGCAGCTTGTTCGCCTTTCATAAATCCAAGAATTTCACCTCCGACTATGAAATACGAATGCCCCCCGACTCGTCCCCTCGTTAATCATTACTCCGATCCCGAAGGCCAACATAATAGGATCGACGCCCTTATTGTTATCCCATGCTAATGTATCCAGAGCGTAGGCTTGCTTTGAACACTCTAATTTCTTCAAAGTAACAAATGCCGAGGCACGACTCCGGCCGCTAAGGCCAGGAGCGCATCGCCGGCAGTAGGGGACGAGACGACCGGTGCACACCCAAAGGCGGACCGGCCGACCATCCCAAAGTTCAACTACGAGCTTTTTAACCGCAACAACTTAAATATACGCTATTGAGCCGGAATTACCGCGGCCGCCGGCACCCGGACTTGCCCTCCAATGGATCCTCGCGTAGGGATTTAGATTGTAATTATTCCAATTACTGCACTCTAAAGAGCCCGGTATTGTTATTTATTGTCACTACCTCCCCGTGTCGATTGGGTAATTTGCGCTACTCGCCGCCTTTCCTCGATGTGGTAGCCGCTTTCTCGTGCTCCCTCTCCTAATCGAACCCCTAATTCTCCGTCACCCGTCACCACCATGGTAGGCCCCTATCCTACCATCGAAAGTTGATAGGGCGTAAATTTGAATGATGCGCCGCCGCACGAGGGCCGTAGCGATCCGGCCGAAGTTATCATGAATCATCGGGCAACGGACGAGCCCGCGCCGACCCTTTTATCTAATAAATGCATCCCTTCCGTAAGTCGGGGTTTGTTGCACGTATTAGCTCTAGAATTACTACTGTTATCCGAGTAGAAGATACCATCAAACAAACTATAATCGATTTAATGAGCCATTCGCAGCTTCACAACCAATTAGTTCATACTTACACATGCATGGCTTAATCTTTCGAGACAAGCATATGACTACCGGGCAGGATCAACCAGTAACATTCTCAACGACGCCGCCGCCGCATGATCGGGCCGCCCCGAGGGGCGATCGCCAAAAGCAAAGCGAAGGCAGCCGTAGTAAGATTAGACGATGTTTCTGCAAAGCCGAGGCCGAGGCCCCATGCCCTCCGGGCGCCCCAATCCGAGAGATCGAAGCGCGGCCGCCGCGGGCCACGAACGCCGCTGTCTAGAGCGCCGCGAACGCGGAGACGGCTGGGAGTTCGTCCCCGCGCCCGCAACCCCTTCAAGAGGAGAGACGGAGCGAGACGAACGAGGGACGGTGGGACAGCCCGAATGCCTTCGAAGTAGGTACGCAACACAGAAAACTAACGCTCGGCCGAGCCGAATATTCGCGCCCGGGCCACAAATGAAGAGGCCGCCGAGGTAAGACGCCGCTGCCCGGGAGCAGTGGTTCCGCCCTACCCAAACTAGCCGATCACCACTCACGCGGCCGTAACGCATGGCACGACTCGGGCGAGCGAGCCGAACGACGACGGCCGCACAAGGCGACTTCCCGGCCAACTCGCAAGTCCAACCGCGGCGCCGCACGCACGCTGAAGTCATCTCGCCCCGGACGCTGGCTGCCTCGCTTTGGACGAGCGACGGGGCGAGACGAGGCCGAGGCCAGCCGACTTTCCTTCTTCGCACGCCTCCGCGCTCCGACTCTGCTAGCCGCCCAAGGCCAAGTCTTGTGCCCCGCCGCACGCCCAAGCACGCATGCCGTGCCCGAACACCCGACGAACCGGCTGCAGGCAGCCTCGGCAGCCCCCGCCTCGCGCCCCGCAGCTCGCCTTTCGGCCCTCGGTCCGGCAGCTCCCGGCGCTGCCCAACGACGGAGGTCGTCGGGCTGCATCGTCGGCCACCAATCCTTGGGCTTACTAGGCATGCCTTGCGGGCAAGGAGAACGGGGCTGCCTTCAGCGCCCCAAGCAGCAAGCTCTTCAAGTTTTTCTATACCCCCCATAGGTGCTCTGGAGACATTTGCCCATGTGACAGCAGTAGACACCCATTTTCCGAGGAGGTGGGAAAATTTTGTCAAATTTTTATCCGTTGTTATAGACATGATAATTCTATGAAATTTTGCAGGGAGTATTCATATGATATTAAGAACCTCCAGAATTTTTTTCAGAATTTTTTTCAAAATAAAAATATATATTTAATTTTTTTCCCGAAATATAGTGTCGAATTTTTTGTCTATTGTTATAGACATGATAATTCTATGAAATTTTGTAGGCAGTATCCTTATGATATTAGGAACCTCCAGAACAATTTTCAGATTTTTTTTTCAACTTACAAATATAGATTTAATTTTTTTTCCCAAATTCTTTGTCGAATTTTATCCGATGTTATAGACATGATAATTCAATGAAAATTTGCATGGTGTATCATTTTGATATTAGTAACTCCCAAGAAACTTTTTTCAGATTTTTTTTTCAACTCAAAAAATATAGATTAAATTTTTTTCCCGAAATTCTTTGTCGAATTTTATCCGTTGTTATAGACATCATAATTCAATGAAATTTTGCATGGAGTATACTTGTGATATTAGTAACCCACAGTAAACGCTTTTCAGAATTTTTTTTCAACTCAAAAATTTAAATTTAAATTTTTTTGCCGAAATAACGTATTATGGTGCAACGAGGCAACCACGCCCCAGGGCAGGCCATGAGCCAAGGCAGGCAAGGCCTAGGCGGATAAACCTCTCCGGGTGCGGCAGGACGGGGCTACAAAGGCAGGCCATGCGCCAAGGCAGGCCACGCCCCAAGGCAGGCCATGCGCCTAGGCAGGCCACGCCCCAAGGCAAGCCACGATCCTCGGCAGGACACGCCCCAAGGCAGGCCTTGCGCCTAGGAAGGCCACGCCCCCAAGCAAGCCATGCGCCAAGGAAGGCAAGGCCTAGGCGGATAAACCTCGGCTGGTGCGGCAGGGCGGGGCTACGGAGGCAGGCCATGCGCCAAGGCAGGGCACGCCCCAAGGCAGGCCATGCGCCTAGGCAGGCCACGATCCTCGGCAGGACACGCCCCAAAGCAGGCCATGCGCCTAGGAAGGTCAGACCCCAAGCAGGCCATGCGCCAAGGCAGGCAAGGCCTAGGCGGATAAACCTCCCCGGGTGCGGGCTACGAAGGCAGGCCATGCGCCAAGGCAGGCAAGGCCTAGGCGGATAAACCTCGGCTGGTGCGGCAGGGCGGGGCTACGGAGGCAGGCCATGCGCCAAGGCAGGGCACGCCCCAAGGCAGGCCATGCGCCTAGGCAGGCCACGATCCTCGGCAGGACACGCCCCCAAAGCAGGCCATG
>JAOCZM010000006.1:10000-12500 GCA_026122235.1 Vinca minor
TTCTGCGTGTTTCGACAATGATCCTTCCGCAGTTCACTCTACTGAAACCTTGTTACTGACTTCTCCTTCCTCTAAATGATAAGGTTCAGCTGACTTCTCGCGACGTCAGCGGCAAAAGTAACCGCTCACGCTGGGCGCGATCCGAACACTTCACCCGACTCATCTCAATCCAGTAGGAGCGACGGGCGTGTGTACAAAGGGCGTGGACGCAGTCAACGCGAGCCGATGACTCGCGCTTACTAGGAATTCCTCGTCAAGACCAATAATTGCAATGATCTATCCCCATCACGATGAAATTTCAAAGATTACCCGGCCCGCTCGCCAAGGCTATAGACTCGCTGAATACATCAGCAGAAGCGCGCGCGCGCCCGTAACATCTAAGCGGCATCACTGCACTGCTATTGCCTCAAACTTCCGCTGCCTGAAAAGCGCCGTAGTCCCTCTAAGCAAGCTAGTCAGCAGGGCGATTCCTCCGCATGCTAGCTAGCAAATGCCGAGCGCCTCGCTCGTCAATCTGAATTAACTGCACAAATCGCCTCCACCAACTAAGAATCCGCCTACGCACCACCACCCATGTAATCAAGCAAAGAAAGCCTCTACTACCAAAAAGAGCTTTCACTGTAAAAGTACTCTCTCTAGAGAAAAACCTCTCTAGAGAAAATATGGGGCTCTTCTTGCTTTTCTATGATTTTTGGTGATAAATCTAACTAAAACTACCATCTTTTGGTAGGATTAGCTTAGATTATTTATTAGTTTTGATTGAGCACGGATTATTGGATTTTTTTGGTGGTTTTTGGTGGTTTTTTTTTGGTGGGTTTTGCGACTGGAATGTAGCCGCGTTTCTTGACCTTTGAACTGTGAGTGGTGCTTGGTTCAAAGATTCGTTTTTCTTGGTGTTGATTGTAAGGAGTATAATTTTACTCATTTAAAATGCTATCTTTTTGGTTTTAAATGGATTAAATTATAGTTTTTACTAGTGGGTTTTGTAGTAATATTTTGCAGTGGGTTTTGTGGCTTTGTGTTCTTGACGTCTTCAAGCTTTTGTTTATATGGGTATTATTGTGTCTTTGATGCTTTACAAATTAGAAGGAATTTTGGGTCTATGCTCCAACGGGGTTCTTTATCAAAGAGTGAATTTTTATTCTCTAATCCGAGATTAATGCCGTTTCAGTTTTTCATGATTCTGGAATGGTATTGTGGCTCATTTTATGCTCTTTGAGAAGAAAATGTAGTGTATTTAAGGTGGGTTTTTTTCAAACACCATGAATACGTTTCTATGGTAACCTTTATTTTCGGAATAGATCGTGGATATTTTTATGGTTTTCCTTCTTCTAGTAGCTTGGAGAATGGTTCTATCAAAAAATATTCATGATCCGCCATGGTTGGATTTTCGGGTTCTTGGAGGTTCTTGAGTTTCTTCTTGAAGAAGAAGATAATTTTTGGCTTTTGATCTAGTTTGCTTGGAAGCCGCAGTGAATTTGTTGTTAGTGGGCCACCTTGCCTTTTTTTAATATTTTTTAATTAAGGGTGAGTGGCATTAGCTTGTGGCTGGTTATTTTGTGAATGGGAGTGGCTTTAGCATTAATTTGTGGCTGAGATTTTCAGTGGAGCTGAGGGTGGTTTTAGCAAAAAATTTAAAATTGGCTTTGACTACGTGATGTGCTGATTTGGTTCGGGTGCACGGGTGGTTGGGTCAACAGCAGAAACTGCTCGCGGGTCGGGTTTTATTGGCTTTCTCACGGGTCAACTGCATTAATTCGCGGGTCAACGGGTCTTTTTCTGCATACTCGCGGGTCAACGGGTCATTTTATGTGGGATTTCATTTTTAACGGTAAGAACCGTTTTCTCCTTTGTGGGGAGGGCCCCTGGACCCGTTGCTATTGTTTTCCTACGGCCCCAGATCAATTAAATGGCTATGCATATATTTATATTATATATTGAACCTCTTCTTATAGGAATAAACCTCTTCTTATTTCTTTTTCATTTTTCTCTAAATGACTAAGGATTAAAATAAGTAAGAAGGTTCTGATGGCTTATTATCCTTGTTGAGAAAGAAGACATTCATAATCATTTGGGCAAGCTATTGTTGACGTCATTTTGGGGTTAAATGTGGAATTTTTATGGATGATAAATTTATGTGAAAAATTATACTTGCGAATAAAAGTGGCAAATTTTATTCCGAGCAATAATTTTATGTTCAAGACTCGAACATTCATGAGCGTTAATATATCCACAATTGTAAGTGTTAATGTTGGAGCTTCACATGAATTTTGGAATTGAAGAGTTTGGATTTTATTTTGGAAGGCTATTTGGGTATTCCTATTAATTTAATGGCTAAGCATATTATATTATTATATTTTGAGAAGGAATGCCTTTGAATTAATTGTGGATAAAATAGCCAGATGAACTTCTTGGAATTGTGTCGGCTGGTATTTTTAAGTTATTGGAGATGATGACATCATCATTATTTATAAAGGTGATGTCATCCATATTATTCAAA
>JAOCZM010000007.1:0-87437 GCA_026122235.1 Vinca minor
ACTGATCGTGGCGAGCGACCTGCTAGGTATCTATGATGTTGGTCATGACATCATATGTCATGTAATGAGAGGTATCTAGCAACGCATCATTACCCCCCAATTCATAAATATCTAGGGTGATTTATCATAATCACAACATTTGACATTTGTAGTTAAATCCTTTGTCCTTGATATCTAGATTGAACACAAGTCATGGAAAAAGTCACACTTGTATTGTCCAATCTTTTAGTTTCTTGATTCGCGAGTAGACTAATCAAATGACATCAATATCATATACCGATTCATTTGTTCATGGCCATGAATTAGTCGTACTCCATCAAAGGGGGCCCAAGATATCGCCTCCCGCTATATAGGAGGGACAAATCCTTTCTCGCATCCCACTCATCCCGAACAAGATTCGTGATATACCCAATAAATGCCTTTATTGCTCACCCCGCTACTGATAGCGTTTAACATTATCAAAGCATAACACTAGCCATGCAAGAACTCTTGTGAGACCTCAAGTCGAAGGATCTTATATACAACCTAAACTAAAAAATTTGAGAAACACCGCTGACTATTATATAACAACCCATGGTGTGTTTCTCATGTCGGGTCTGGTCCCAAAGATAATGATTCTCTAATCATATATACCTATGTGACGATCCGATATCTTATATCAATCATCGCACATACTAGTCTTACGCATTATTATTGTCCTCGAAGATTCCATAATAATGTTCGACTATGGACGCTTTTAATAGTATCTCATAACAATTTATGAATACTATTCTAAGGACATATTATTTATTTATGTTGTTAAGAACGCAGTAAACATAATGAATAATACTGGAATTAATGCCTTTTTATTCATCAAAATGAAAATTACATAAATACTGATACATAATAATCTTCCCACTTGCACTAAAGACCCAAATTACAATAAATGGTCTTTAGGGCATACTAATGACCTGTCTCTAAAGATCAGCCCTCCGTATATCTGATACCCATGGAGCTAGTGTGACGATCATGTCGCTGCCGCGACAGTGGCTTTGCTAGTGGATCGACGACATTGTTCGCCGAATCTACTCTACATATATGCACATCACCTCTCTCTATAATCTCGCTGATTAGGTGAAAATCGCCGTAGTACATGTTCGACCTCTCGTGAGATCTAGGTTCCTAGATTGTGAAATAGCCCCATTGTTGTCACACTAGAGGTCTATCGGGCTCGCAATACTAGGAACCACATCGAGGCCTGAAATAAATTTCCCGATCCAAATCGCCTCCTTAGCCGCTTCACAAGCCGCTATGTACTCGCCTCTGTCGAGAATCTGCGATGGTCGATTGCTTTGAACCGCGCTACCACAAGACCTCCATTCAAGTTAAACACATATCCCGATTAGCGATCGGAAATCATCTCTCGCTGTTTGGAAACTAGCATCGTGTAACCACTTACAACGAGCTCATCCGCTTCTCCATAAATCAAGAATGTATCCTTAGTCCTTCGTAAGTACTTGAGGATATTCTTGACTCGAGATCCAGTGACGCTTCACCGTAATTAGATCGGGTATCCGCTCGTAAAGTGCTTAAGGCAAACGAGACATCTCGAGCGAGTACATACCATGGCGTATATGATGGATCCTATGGCGTAAGCATAAGTGGATCTCTTTCATGCGTTTCTAATTCGCAAAGCGCTTTTAGAACACTGCTTTGTTCGACAGAACAAGCATTTCATGTGCCATAGGACAAAGGCCCTTCTTAGACTCTTGCATGCTAAACCGCTTTAGCACCTTGTCTATATATGTACTCCGACTTAGAGCCAACGAGTCTCCCTGGATCTATCTCTATAGATCTTGACTCCTGTAATATAGCCGCATCGCCTAAGTCTTTCATAGAGAAACACGTACTCAACCAAGCCTTGACAGCACTTTAAGGTTGGTATGTCGCTTTCCAATGAGTAGTATGTCATCTACATACAAAACCAGAATACGATTGAGCTCCCACTAACCTTCTTGTAAACACAAGGCTCATCCTCATTTCTAATGAAGCCAAACTCACTGGACGGCATCATTAAAACGGATGTTCCAGCCTTCGAGAAGCCTCGCTTGAGTCCATAAATGGATCTCTCAAGCTTACATACTTTTTCCAAAGATTCTCTCTGAGTGACAAAACCTTCAGCCGTGGTCATATACACATCCTCTTCAAGTTTTCCATTAAGGAAAAGCGGTTTTGACATCCATTTGCCGATTTCATAGTCATAGTAAGTCGCAATAGCAAGCAAAAAATCCGAATGGACTTGAACATAACTACAGTGGGAAAAGGTCTCGCCATAGTCAATACCATGAATTTGTTTGAAACCTTTCACACCAGCCGCCTCGTACGCTTTGTACATTCCCTTCCATGTCTGGGCTTTTAATCTTAAAAACCCCATTTGCACCCTATGGGAGTTACCCTTCAGTGGATCAACCAAGATCCGGACTTGGTTTGTGTACATGGAGTCCATTTCAGATCTCATGGCCTCAAGCCATTTCTCGAATCCAGCTATTAATTGCCTCGCTTGTAGGTTGAAGGTTCATCGTGATTCACAAACATAACATCACCATGTTCTGCTATGAAAATCCAAATTTTTTCCTGGAGGCGTGACGACTTTAACTCTACCGCACTCTACGCAATTTCTTGTGTTTCTTGAATCGGTGTCGGGCCGCACAACTGCTTTGCAGGGCACCCCGCCGCACAACAACTTCGTGGAGTCTCGCTTTCAATTTCCATCTCATCATTAGTGCTAGTTTGAGAGTCCGAACTTCAGAAAGTTCTACGCTACTCCCACTCGTGTTTCTAGAAACAAATTCTTTTTCTAGAAAAGACTCTCGTAGCGAGCAACAAACACTTTGTTCTCGTTAGGGATATAAAAGTAGTATCCTTTAGTTTCCTTAGATAACCTACAAATATGCACTTTTCGGATTTTGGAGCCACTTTATCGAAAGCCGAGCGCTTTTACAAAAGCTTCACAACTCCCAAATCTCGAGGAAAGACAAACTGGGACGCTCCTCACCCATAACTCGTATGGCGTCTTTGCAACTCGATTTAGATGGAACGCTGTTAAAGTGTTAAAGTTGTTGTCTCTAGTGCGTGTCCCCAAAAGGAATTGGGCAAGCTCGTGTGACTCATCATAGAACGAACCATATCTAATAAGGTTTTGTTCCTCCTTTCAAATACACCATTCCATTGTGGAGTAGCCGGAGGAGAAAGTTGTGAAACGATTCCACAATCTTTAGATAGTCGAGAATTCTTGACTCAAGTACTCTCCTCTCGATCGATCGAGAACCTTAATACTCTTGCTAAGTTGGTTTTCTACTTCTAGTTTAAACTCTTTAAACTTAGCAAATGCTTCGGATTTGTGTTTCATCAAGAACACATATCCATACCTACCGAAGTCATCAAGAAAGGTAATGAAGCAGAGGTAACCACCCCTGCATGTATATTAAAAGGGCCACATACATCACTATGTATTAGTCCTAATAAAGCACTCGGCTCTCTCACCTAGCTTAGTGAAAGGTGATGCTGTCATCTTACCCAACAAACAAGATTCGCGATCGATCATAAGACATGAAGTCAAATGATTCCAATAACCCATCTTTACGGAGTTTGATACGCGGTCTTCGCTTATATGGCCTAAGCGACAATGCCGAGAGTATGTCTGATTAGAATCATTAGTCTTAATCCTTTTGGTATTTATATTTAGAATTGGCATATCAAGGTCTAAAACATATAGACCATTAATCAAAGAGGCGCTGTATAAAAATATATTATCCAAAATAACGACAATCGTTGGTTTTTGATCGAAATTCAAAACCTTTCTTGTCCAAACAAGAAAACTCAAATAATATTCTTAATTAAACTAGGTACATAGAAACAGCTTTTCTAAACCCAAAACAAGCCCTCGAAGGCAAAGTAAAAAGTACAAGTCCCTACAACATAGTGGCCGCAACACGTGCTCTGCTACAACTCGTAGTTCCACTTCACCCTTTGCCAACTCTCTACTCCTTTGCAGCTCCCCGCACATTAGTACAAATGTGAGAACCACATCCTGTGATCAAATACCCAAGAAGTAGTTGTATTTAAATTGATATCAATCATATTAATATCTACAACATAAATACCTGAGTCCCGAAACAACATTTGCTTTCTCCTTTTCCAAATTTTTTTCCTCGTAAGATAGCTTTTGCAGCTCTTTTCCAGATGACCCTTCTCACCACAATGATGACAGATAGAGTCCTTTGGCTACACCACCCTCTAGGTTTCAGCGGCATTGTTGAAAGTGGTTTGCTTGTCCCTCGGGCTTACCTTTCTGGTTTGCCTTTCGTTTCACAAAACCTTTCGCTTTTGCCCTTTTCGCACCATCAAGATGGTGTCGGGGCTTGGACTTGCTCTATTTCCTTCTCGGCACTCTCAAAGATATTCAACAACTCAGTAATGGCTTGTCAATTTCATTCATGTGATAATTCGTAATGAACTGATCGTATGATTCGTGCAACGATTGCAAGATCAAATCGACGACAGCTTCTTGTCCCAAAGGAAATCCCAGCTTTTTCAAGGTTCTTTGAACATAACCTATCATCTTAAGAACGTGAGTTCCTACCGGCATTCCTTCGTATATTTTGTAACCGAAAAAGAGATTTCAATACATCGAATCTCTCCTGGCGTGCTTGTCCCCGATATAGTTGCTTCAGTGAGCCAAGATCTCATAAGCCCCCCATGTCCTCATGTTGCTTCAAGCTCGTAGTTCATGGTGACAAGCATGAGGCTAGACACATCTAAAGCATCACTAACATGCTTCCGATAAGCATTTCTTATCAGCTGGTCAAGCGCGAGCTCTCGTGTAGCAGAATAGGTCGCTTCTAGAACATACAGCCTTTCTTTCATGCTTGAGAACGATTCTCAAGTTCTCGAACCAACTGAGGAAGTTAACTCCTCTAATTTGTCCTTCTCAAGGACGTAACGCAGTTGATAGTGTTTGGTTTGAATTTGCCATTTTTCTACAACAAAAATATGCATATACAAAGTAAGTACCGATTAAAAATCATTATTAGGTCTTTATCTTTTTTAATGATTTCTTCCCACTATTTTCTTTGAGTGAATAACCCTCATTATCAACTCGGAAAGTTCGTTAACTTTCTAGCGGGCCAAGATCCATATTTCACCTGCTCCGAGTCAGCTTTGGCTGATCGCCCAAAACTTAGTTATTTAGGTAGTAACGCTTTCACAATTACATCAAATTATGTAATTCTTGGTTAGTTGAGTGAATAACATTTATTCAAGCCGTATCATTATACACTTTTCTCAACTCTTTTGCCTCTAGATCCTCAATCCATTTATCGAGATAATCTAGTTAACTAGGACCCCTAAGTTTTAGCCATGGATATCACAAATTATCCTTCGCACCTCGGGGACAGACACGTATGCACGCCTTTTGGCATGTCCCATACTAATGTCGATCTAGGCCTTCGACGAGGGCCAAACTTAGGAAGGCACTAATTAATATTTAATTGAGGGGTTTTGTTTTTTAACAATCTCACCAAAAAAGCATAAATAAAACAGCTTTATGCTTATATACATACGCATCCAATACATAAAAGTAAAATGCAATAGTAATCGCCATATCCTATTCGCTTTTTCCAAGCCAATGGGAAAAAACCGTGAAGTCAATCTAGGGTGTGAAAAGAAAAGCATTTCTATTCTACACCGCCTTGACCTTCGCGTGGTTGCCTCCAAATCACCACAACAGATTCTTCTCCTAATCTAGAATTACAAAATTTAAGGAAACCCTCGAGTTACATCTCGAGGGGATTTGATGAGAATAAAATTACAACTTTTGATAATAAAAATAGGCACGTATACGCAGATCGTATTATAAAATAAAACCAACATGTAAAGGCAATTACTATGCATCGTGCTCAATTAACATAACAATTTATGAAAAATAATAAGCAACCAAAGAAACATAACATTTCATATTCCAAGTTAGTTCTGGCTTGATCGCCACCAAGCTCTCTGGCCGACCGAACAAAGCACTCGAGAGTACTCTGCTGACTAAATGCACTTTCTGGCCGACCGAAGACCAACCTGATCGACCAAGACCAACTCTGTTGATTCAACCAAATATCGTAGTTATCAAATGCTTACTTCTGCCGATCGAACTCGAGTCCGTGTCGACCGGGTGGCTAGAAATCGAGAGTTTTTTCCAGCTTTTGAATGACTTCAAAACCGGAAAATCTCGATTCTCATACATTCAAAATGATGAAAAACATGTCATACATCATATACAACATTTCTAGCAATCCTAAGGCATGCAAAACATAGATTCATAATCCATATTCTAATACTATAGCACATTAAGTCTATAGGGTACTCGTGAGTGGCTCTGATACCACTGTTAGAGGAATAAACGGGTCAAAAAAAATAGTTTGTGCAGCGGAAATAAAGTGACCCGCCTCTAATAGGATCTATCACGAGTAAGAACCTAAGCCTATGGGATAGTATTATACCTTTTCAAGTGCTAGGATAGCTGAAACGGTTTCAGCTGTTGTTGTCACGAACGGAACGCCACCAACGCAGGCTCCGTCTCTCCCAATATCCACTCGATCTTCCGGTGGATGGTCTTCTACCGCTTGGTGCTAGCCAACGCTCATGAGAAGTCTCTGAAGACACTCTTCAAGATGGAGTATGAATGTATGACCTTTTAGAAGAACAAGAAACAGCTTTTCATACTTCTTTTCTATTAGCCAAAGCTAGAAAACAAGTATATGAAAAGTCAGTCTTTTCTTTTCTTTCTAAATGTTCTCTCTTTTTCTCTCTCTTAGTTTCCAAAAGTCGGGAGAAAACTACTTAGAATGCTTAGAGAAAATCAGTATTTTCCCCTAGTCATTCATAGGATGTAGGGAGAGTGAAAGTTGGGAAGTCGGGAGATCATGGAGGAAACCACTCCTCCACTTTCTCTACCATTTCAACCACCTTTCTAAGAGATAAAAGGGGCTGGAAAATATCTCTAATTGTCCACCCATAAGGTCGGTCCAAATGGGTTGGTCGGCCCAACCCGACTATGGCCCAATCCAACCCTGCCTGCCCTACCTCAATCGAATCGCGCACCTTAGATTAAATGTACTCCAACACGCCTAACATATATAATCGAATTAACTGGTTTATACGATATAATCCAAACACATAAACAGTTTATGCGATATTAATCAGATTAGCGACAGGAAGCATATAATCACAGTTTATGGATAATTAATTGAATTAATAACAGATCGAATCATGCGATATCAGTTTATGCAATATTAATCGAATTAATAACAGATCGAATCATGCTAGTAAACATACTAATCAGATTAACATATATCTCAAAATCACAAAACAACCTTTATTGTTTCACACATACACATACCAAATCGAGATTGATACGTGTTATGATGTGACTAACATTATCGAATTCGAATAGTATGAGCTAGGCTCTGATACAACTGAAGGCATTCATGGGCAGAAACTCGTTCTAAACATCCATGAGTCATCCCCTGAAGGTGTTAGAGGATTAACCAGGTCAAAAAACAGTTATGCAGCGGAAATAAAAAGACCCGCCTCTAATAGGATCTTTCACGAGTAAGAACCTTAGACTACTGGGATAGTATTAAACCTTTCAAGCGCGGAAATCTTCCGAAACGGTCTCGCTTGTCACGAACTGAACACCACTAACGCAAGCTCCGCCTCTCCCAATATCCACTCGATCTTCCTGGATGGTCCTCACCGCTCAGTGCTAGCCAACGCCTCGTAGAGGTTTTTAAGACACTCTTCAAGATAGAGTATATATATATATACGCCGGATATAAGACCTAAAGAAGAACAAGAAATAGCTTTTCTTACTTCTTTCTATTAGCCAAAGCTAGAAAACAAGTATCTAGAAAAGTCAGTCTTTTTCTTTCTATTCAATCTCTATCAATGTTCTCTTTTCTCTCTTCTCTAAGCTCTCAAAGGATAAATGGGGAGAGTGAAAAGTGGGAAGTGGGAGATCATGGAGGAAACCACTCATCCACATTCTCTACCACTTCAACCTCCTTTCTAAGAGATAAGAGTCGAAAATATGTCCAATATTTCCAGCCATAAGGTTGGTCCTGTTAGAGGAATAACCGGTCACACATAAATGCGCAATGAATAAAAACTTGACTCCGCCTCTACCGAGATCTTCCACGAGTAAGAACCTACGACTACGTGGATAGTGTTTTACCTTATATTGATGCTAGAATGGCTGAAACGCTCAATGCAGTATGTTGTCACTGAACTAACACCACAATGCAGTCTCGCCTCTTCCCAAAGATCCACTCGATCTTCCTGGGGATGGTCTTCATCGCTGGTGCTAGCCAACGCCTTTGTAGAAGCTTTTAAAGACACTCTTCAATGGAGTATGTATTTCAGACCTTATCGAAGAATAAGATACAGATTTCTAACTTCTTTCCTATTAGCAAAAAAGCTAGAAAACAAGTCTAGAAATCTATCTTTTCTTTTCTCTCTAAAACTCACTTTTCTCTCTTCTCTCTAAGCTTCAAAAGTCGGAGAAAAACTCGATTAGAATGAATGGGAAAAATCAGTATTTTTACCTTAGTCTATCAAGAGAGAGTGGGGAGAGATAAAGGGGGAAAGTGGGGAGATCATGGAGGAAACCACTCCTCCACTTTCTCCACTCCTTTAACCTCTAGATAAGAGAGTCGAAAATATGTGTCCAATTTTCCAGCCATAAGGTCGGGTCCCAAAACGGGCGGTCGGTCGGCCCAATCATATTGGTCTGCCCAACCCGATTAAGGGCCCAATCCAATCCCGGCCCGGCCCAATCGAATTGGCGCACCTTAGATTAAATGTACTCCAACAAGCCCAATCCAGCTGATCTATGAGTGCGACCCAAGAGGTATCTATGACGCTGGCCGTGACATCATATGTCACAGTAATGAGAGGTATCTAGCAACGCATCATTACCCCCAATTCATAAATATCTCGGGTGATTTATCATAATCACAACATTTGACACTTGTAGTTAAATCCTTTTGTCTCTGATATCTAGATTGAACACAAGTCATGGAAAAAGTCACACTTGTATTGTCCAATCTTTTAGTTTCTTGATTCGCGAATAGACTAATCAAATGACAACAATATCTCATACCGATTCATTTGTTCATGGCCATGAATTAGTTAGACTCCATCAAGGGGCCCAAGATATCGCCTCCCGCTATATAGGGAGGGACAAATCCTTTTTCGCATCCCACTCATCCCGAACAAGATTCGTGATATACCCAATAAATGCCTTTATTGCTCACCCGAGCCACTTTGATAGCGTTTAACATTATCAAAGCATAACACTAGCCATGTAAGAACTCTCGTGAGACCTCAAGTCGAAGGATCTCATATACAACCCTAAAGCTAAAAAATTTTGAGAAACACCGTTGACTATTATATAACAACCCATGGTGTGTTTCTCAAGTCGGGTCTCGCCCAAAGATAATGATTCTCTAATCATATATACCCATGTGACGATCCGATATCTTATATCAATCACTACACATACTAGTCTTGCGATTATTATTGTCCTCAAGATTCCATAATAATGTTCGACTAGGGACGCTTTCATAATAGTATCTCATAACAATTATGAATACTATTCTAAGGACATATTATTTATTTATGTTGTTAAGAACGCAGTAAAACATAATGAATAATACTCGAATTAATTGCCTTTTATTCATCGAAAATGAAAATTACATTAAATACTTGCATAATAATCTTCCCACTTGCACTAAAGACCCAAATTACAATAAATGGTCTTTAGGGCATACTAATGACTCGTCTCTAAAGATCAGTCCCTCCGTATATTGGATACCCATGGAGCTAGTGTGACGATCATGCCGCTGCTATGCATAAAGGGCTTTCAGTAGTGGATCGGCGACATTGTCTCGCCGAGTCTCACTCTACATATATGCACATCACCTCTCTCTATAATCTCGTGGATTAGGTGAAATCGCCGTAGTACATGTTTGGACCTCTCGTGAGATCTAGGTTCCTTAGATTGGGAAATAGCCCCATTGTTATCACAATAGAGGTCTATCGGGTCCCGCAATACTAGGAACCACATCGAGGTCGGAAATAAATTTCCCGATCCAAACCGCTCCTTAGCTGCTTCACAAGCCGCTATGTACTCGGCCGTCGTAGAATCTGCGATGGTTGATTGCTTTGAATCAAGCGCCACCACAAAGACCTCCATTCAAGTTAAACACATATCCCGGATTGCGATCGAAATCATCTATGCTCGGTTTGGAAACTAGCATCGTGTAACCACTTACAACGAGCTCTATCCGCCTCTCCATAAATCAAGAATGTATCCTTAGTCCTTCGTAAGTACTTGAGGATATTCTTGACTCGAGATCCAGATGACGCTCACCGTAATTAGACCGGGTATCTCGCTCGTAATGCTTAAGGTAAACGAGACATCTCAGGGCGAGTACATATCATGGCGTATATGATGGATCCTATGGCGTAAGCATAAGGAATCTCTTTCATGCGTTCTAATTCGGGCAAAGTGCTTTAGAACACTGCTCCTTCGACTGTAATAGTACTCATGTGCCATAGGACAAAGTCCTTTCTTAGACTCTCGCATGCTAAACCGCTTTAGCACCCTTGTCTATATATGTACTCGACTTAGGCCAATGAGTCTACCGGATCTATCTCTATAGATCTTGACTCCCTGTAATATAGTCGGGCTTCGCCTAAGTCTTTCATAGAGAAACACGTACTCAACCAAGCCTTTACATGACTTTTAAGGTTGGTATGTCGTTTCCAATGAGTAGTATGTCATCTACATACAAAACCAGAATACAATTGAGCTCCCACTAACCTTTTTGTAAACACAAGGTTCATCCTCATTTCTAATGAAGCCAAACTCACTTGACGCGCATCATTAAAACGGATGTTCCAGCCTTTCGAGAAGCTCGCTTGAGTCCATAAATGGATCTCTCAAGCTTACATACTTTTCCAAAGATTCTCTGGAGTGACAAAAACCTTCAGCCGTGTCATATACACATCCTCATCAAGTTTTCCATTAAAGGAAAGCGATTTTGACATCCATTTGCTGTATTTCGTAGTCATAGTAAGTCGCAATAGCAAGCAAAATCCGAATGGACTTGAACATAACTACTGTGGGAAAAGGTCTCATCATAGTCAATACCATGAATTTGTTTGAAACCTTTCATGACTGGGCCGCCCTTTGTACGCTTGTACATTCCCTTCCATGCTCGGCTTTTAATCTTAAAAACCCATTTGCACCCTATGGGAGTTACCTCTTCAGTGGATCAACCAAGATCCAAACTTGGTTTAGTGTACATGGAGTCCATTTCGATCTCATGGCCTCAAGCCATTTCTCGTAACTGGCTATTAATTGCCTCGCTTGTAGGTCAAGGTTCATCGTGATCCACAAACATAACATCACCATGTTCTCGCTATGAAAAATCCAAATTTTTTCTCGGGAGGTGGACGACGAACTCTACCGGACTCCACGCAATTCTTGTGTTTCTTGAATCGCGTGGCACGGCTCGCACAATAACTTGTGGAGTCTCGCTCAATTTCCATCTCATCATTAGTGCTAGTTTGAGAGTCCTGGAACTTCGTAAAGTTCTACACTACTCCCACTTGTGTTTCTAGAAACAAATTCTTTTTCTAGAAAGACTCCCTATGCAGCAACAAACACTTTGTTCTCGTTAGGGGATATAAAAGTAGTATCCTTTAGTTTCTTAGATAACCTACAAATATGCACTTTTCGCATTTTGGAGCCACTTATCGTAGTCGAGCTGCTTTACAAACGCTTCACACCCCAAATCTTGAGGAAAGACAAACTGGGACGCTTCCCACCATAACTCGATATGGCGTCTTTGCAACTCGATTTAGATGGAACGCTGTTAAGTGTTAAAGATGTTGTCTCTAGTGCGTGTCCCCAAAAGGAATCGAGCAGTGCTCGTGTGACTCATCATAGAATGAACCATATCTAATAAGGTTATGTTCCTCCTTTCGTGATACACCATTCCATTGTGGAGTAGTCGGAGGAGAAAGTTGTGAAACGATTCCACAAGCTTTTTAGATAGTCACTGCACTCTTGACTCAAGTATTCTCCTCCTCGATCGATCGAAGAACCTTAATACTCTTGCCAAGTTGGTTTTCTACTTCAAGTTTAAACTCTTTAAACTTAGCAAATGCTTCTGGATTTGTGTTTCATCAAGAACACATATCCATACCTACCGAAGTCATCAGTAGTGTAATGAAGTAGAGGTAACCACCCTCTGCATGTACATTAAAAGTGGCCACATACATCACTATGTATTAGTCCTAATAAAGCATCTGCTCTCTCACCTAGCTTAGTGAAAGGTGATGTCATCATCTTACCCAACAAACAAGATTTGCATCGATCATAAGACTCGAAGTCAAATGATTCCAATGACCCTCATCTTTACGGGAGTTTGGATACGCGATCTTCGCTTATGTGGCCTAAGCGACAATGCCAGAGGTATGTCTGATTAGAATCATTAGTCTTAATCCTTTTGGTATTTATGTTTAAAATTGGCATATCAAGGTCAAAAATATATAGACCATTAATTAAAGAGGCGCTCCATAAAACATATTATCCGTAAATAACGACAATCGTTGGTTTTTGATCGAATTCAAAACCTTTCTTGTCCAAACAAGAAACTCGAAATAATATTCTTAATTAAACTAGGTACATAGAAACAGCTTTTCTAAACCCAAAACAAGCCCTCAAGGCAAAGTAAAAGTACAGGTCCCGTACAAATAGTGGTCGCAACACGTGCCTGCTGCCAACTCGTAGTTCCACTTCACCCTTTCGCCAACTCTCTACTCCTTTGCAGCCTCGCACATTAGTACAAATGTGAGAACCACATCCCTAGTATCAAGTACCCAAGAAGTAGTTGTATTTAAATTGATATCAATCACATTAATATCAACAACATAAATACCTGAGCCCAAAGCAACATTTGCTTTCTTCTTTCCAACCTTTTTTTCCTACAACATAGCTTTTGCAGCTCCTTTTCTAGTGACCCCTTTTCACCACAGTTGATGACAGATAGAGTCCTTGGCTACACCACCTTTAGATTTCAAAGGCATTGTTGAAAGTGGTTTGCTTGCCCTCGGGCTTACCTTTCGGTTTGCCTTCGAGTTTCACAAACCTTTGCCTTTTCCCTTTGCACCATCGGATGGTGTTGGGCATGGACTTGCCTATTTCCTTCTCTAGCATCCTCAAGATGTTCAACAACTCAGTAATGGCTTGTCAATTTCATTCATGTGATAATTCGTAATGAACCGATCGAATGACTCGTGCAACGATCGCAAGATCAAATCAGCGACAACTCTGCCTCCAAAGGAAATCCTAGTTTTTCAAGCGTTCGAACATAACCTATCATCTTAAGAACGTGAGTTCCTACCGCATTCCTTCGTATATTTTGCATTGAAAAGAGATTTCGATACGCCGAATCTCTCTCGCCGTGCTTGTCCTCGATATAGTTGCTTCAGTGAGCCCAAGATCTCATAAGCCCCCTATGTCCTCATGTCGCTTCAAGCTCGCAGTTCATGGTGACAAGCATGAGGCTAGACACATCTAAAGCATCACTACAATGCTTCTGATAAGCACTTCTTTCAGCGGCCGAAGCGCGAGCCTCTGGTGTATCAGGAATAGGCTATTCTAGAACATACATCTTTCTTTCATGCTTGAGAACGATTCTCAAGTTCCTGAACCAGTCGAGGAAGTTAACTCCCTCTAATTTGTCCTTCTCAAGGACAGAACGCAGTGATAGTGTTTGGTTTGAATTTGCCATTTCCTACAACAAAATACATATGCAAAGTAAGTACCGATAAAAAATCATTATTAGGTCTTTTATCTTTTTAATGATTTCTCCCACTATTTTCTTTCGAGTGAATAACCCTCATTATCAACTCGTAGTTCGTTAACTTTCTAGCGGGCCAAGATCCATATTTCACTTCGCTTTTGAATCGCCTTTGGCCGATCGCCCAAAACTTAGTTATTTAGGTAGGCAACGCTTTGCCAATTACATCAAATTATGTAATTCTTGGTTAGTTGAGTGAATAACATTTATTCAAGCGTATCATTATACACTTTTTCTCAACTCTTTTGCCTCTAGATCCTCAATCCATTTATCGAGATAATCCAGTTTATTCAGACCCTAAGTTTTTGCCGACGGATATCACAAATTATCCTTCGCGCCTCACCCTGATAGACACGTATGTACAGCCTTTGGCATGTCCCATACTAATGTCGATCTAGGCCTCGACGAGGGCCAAACTTAGGAAGGCACTAATTAATATTTAATTGAGAGGGTTTTGTTTTTTAAATAATCTCACCGTAAAAGCATAAAATAAAACAGCTTTATGCTTATATACATATGCATCCAATACATAAAAGTAAAAATGCAATAGTAATCGCTATATGCTATTCGGTTTTTTCCAAGCCAATGGAAAAACCGTGAAGTCAATCTAAGGGTGTGAAAAGAAAACATTCTATTTTACACCGCCTTGACCTTCATAGTGGTTGTCTCCAAATCATCATCACAGCTGTATCTTCTCCTAATCTAGAATTACATAATTCTAAGGAAACCCTCGAGTTACATTCGAGGGGATTTGATGAGAAGAGAATTACAACTTTTGATAAAAAGAGATAGGCACGACACGCAGTATCATATTTATAAAATAAATCAACAGGTAAAGGCGACATTATGCATCATGCTCAACTATCATAACAATTTATGAAAAATGAGCAACCAAAGAAAATGAACATTTCATATTCTCGCTTTCGGCCGCGTGGATCGCCACTCTGCCCGGCCGATCAGTAACTAGTCGGCTAAACCGACATATCTACTAATCGTCCGAACAAATTACTGAGAGTACTCGGTTGACCGGCCAGACATTGCGGTCGACCGAACAGAGTACTAAGAGTACTCGGTTGACCAAGACTAGCATTTCGGTTGACCGAAATTCTCGACTCTCATACAAAAAAAAATGATGCAAAAACATGTCATACATGATATACAACATTTCTAGCAATCCTAAGGCATGCAAAATATAGATTCATAATCCATATTAAAATACTATAGCACATTAAGTCTATAGGGTACTCGTAACCTCGCTCTGATTGTTAGTAGTGCCCTAGGACCATTAGCACATGTTGTGCGTTTTGTTATCTTTTGAGCAGGTAATTGAATAGTTAATTTTGATTTTGATTATCAAATGTGTGATTTGATAGTAAAACTCATTAGCTTATGTAATTACTATTCTAGAAGTCCCTAGTTTTATGTAATGCTTAATTACTGTGAAATAAAACTAGTATGATTGTTGATTGATGATCTTGTTTTACTCGATCATGTGTAATGGATACAAATCACATCATAGATACAATATATGTGGATACATTGTATCGACGTGATCCGCCGCAGAAGTAATACTTCATAGCGGACCGCCGTCTCGCGTCGCCCGATTCGCTGTTCCCGAATTAAGACTTTGTGTATATAATCGTTGTTTATTTCATTGTGCTTTATGTGATTTTAGCATGGTGAATAGCATGGCCTACTATACCCTCTCTGTTTACATTTAATCGGGTTGTAATTTTATAATACGACTCATGAAGTCGCTTTTTTAAAATTGTAAAATTGTACTAGCTTTCTTAGATTAGTTATACCGCTTTACAATTGAAGGCCGGGATTGCCCATGCAATTATGTAACAAGATTTGAGGACACCGGATCGAAGACCTTATTCATAAGCATGAATAATGACTTAGATTGACCCTCGCTCCCACAAGGCTCGTGAGCCATCATAGGATTAGGCCATGCTATCTCACGCTTTATTTATTATGCTTTATATATTGCATGAGATGCTTGTATAATTGTATTACACATTTAAAGTCTTATTCAAGCCGAACGCTTTAACTAAGTCTTAAAAATGCCTACCATATCCTAAGCACTCCATGAGCTTGGATCATCATTATGTCTCTGCTTTGCAAAGCAAATGTATAAGTGGTTATCTAGGTAAGAGAGATGGGAAAATAGTGATTTCCATATGCTTAGACATGGTTCAACTTAGCTAGGCTATCAAAATAGTTTTGGGCCTAGGGCATAAAATGGGAAATAGCCGGGACATATATATGTCATTCCCATTAGATGATTTTACTTTAATTATGGGTGTTAAGCCAAAGCTTTCCTATAACTATTGTAAAATGTTTTCGACCACTATTTATCAAGTGTTGAAATTGTGGAAAATGTTTTTGCTCAAAAACTAATAACTTTGCAATTAACTTAATGTAGATAATGGCAACCAATACATCACACAATTCATTGCGATCTGTCCCTGAGAAGGAAAACTAAGCTGACCAATTTCCTTGATCGGGCCCGCAACTTAAGGATTGTCCTTAAGGTGAAAGAAAGTTGTACGCTCTGATACTGACATTCTCGAACAACCTCGCTAATAACGCCCTAGAGCTGAAAGAGATACTTGGAAGAAGCATTTCGATGACTCTAACGATGTGACTTGTCTCATGTTAGTCACAATGAGCACCGACCTTCAAAAACAAACTAAAGCGAGTAGAGGCTTTCCGCATGATGGGCCACTCAAGGAAATGTTCCAAGAGCAAGCTCGCCATGAAAGATTTCTCACAACTAAGGCGTTAAATAGTTGCAAAATGGCCCCCGGCACTTTCGTAAGTGCCCATGTTCCCAAGATGACGGGCTATTTTCGACTCAACTCAGAAACTTTGGGGCTCCCCGTGAAGTCATGACACGGCCACATATATGATCTTGGGCTCACTCCCACCTGAGTATGACCAATTCATTATGAACTTCAACATGCATGCCATGGAGAAGACCATACATGAAATACACGGATGCTCAAGCAGTCGAATCGAACATTAAGAAGACCCCCGAAGTCTTAATGGTTCAAAAAGTGGAATTTCAAGAAGAAAGGAAAGTGGAAAGCCCATGGCCAAGAGTGGCAAAGGCAAAGGCAATGACAAGCCCAAGCCCCACCTCAAAGCCAAGGCACTAAAGCGAGGGAGTTTGCTTCCATTGTGGCTGAACTGTGCCATTGGAAACGAAACCGCAAACTCTATTTGGAAGAGAAGAAAAGGGAAAGGCCAGCTTGACTGCCTCCCGTGTATTTATGTTATTGAAATTAACATGTCTCGCTCCTACTTCATGGGTATTAGATACTGTTATGGATCTCACATTTGTGTAAATGTGCAGGGGTTCAAAAGAGAGATCACTGCAAAAGTGAGTAAGTGGGACCTCGAGAGTAGCGAACTGAGCAAGAGTTGTTAGCTGTAGCTACCGGGACATTTAATTTAGTTTTGCCAAGTGGCCTTATTATAGAACTCGAATAATTGTCTTTATGTTCCAACTTTGAGTAGGAATATTAGTTCGGCTTTCTTGTTCGATGTTGAAGGTTTTGAATTAAATATTATGAATAAAATTTGCACCATTCATGAAAAGATCGTATCTTTTGATGGAGATGCCACTTTGATGAATGGGCTTTATGTTCTTAACCTCGATGAATCCATTAAAAGGCCCATCTATAACATTAATACTAAGAGGTTTAAATCCAAATGACTTAAACCAGACTCTACTTTTGGCAATCGCCGCTTGGGGCCACATAAATGAGAAACGCATATCAAAGCTCCATTCGTATAGAATTTTAACATCATTTGACTTGTAGTCTTATGAGACGTGTGAATCTTGCTTGTCGGGCAAAATGACTAAAGCTCCCTTTATCGGACAAGGTGAGAGAGCTTTCCGATTTATCGGGGCCTCATACATACTGCATGTTTGTGGACCAATAAACACTAGTGCTAGAGGAGGGTTTCAGCATTTCATCACATTCACGCATGATTTCAAGAGATATGGCTACGCCTATCTAATGAAACATAAATCAATCTTTGGAAGATTCAAAGAATTTCAAAATGAAGTACAAAATCAACTTGGTAAAAGTATTAAGATACTTCGATCGGATCGAGGTGGCGAATACCTTAACCAAGAGTTTGACGAACATCTCAGTGGTTGTGGAATTGTTTCACAATTAACTCCTCCCTGGCACACCACAATGGAATGGCGTGTCGGAACTGGGAGGAATCGCACCTTATTAGACATGGTTCGATCTATGATGAGTCAAACAAGCCTTCCACTTCCTTTTCGGGGCTACGCCTAGAGACTCGCCGCATTTATATTAAATAGAGTTCCTTCTAAAGCTGTTCGTAAAACTCCATATGAGATATGGACCGGGAAACGACTCTAGTTTGTCATTTCTCAAAATTTGGGGATGCGAGGCATACGTAAAACGCTTGTTATCCGATAAACTCGCCCCTAAATCGACAAGTGTTTGTTTGTGGGATATCCTAAAGAAACTAAAGGATATTACTTCTATCTTCCATCGTAGAACAAAGTGTTTGTTGCTCGTAATGGATTATTCCTTGAAAGGGAATTTATTTCCAAAGAGGATAGATGGGAGTAAGATCCATCTTGAGGAAATTCAGATCCCCAAACAACATCCGAACCAACTTTAGAAGTTCAAGCAAGCTCACGTGCCGACATCGAGCTTCAATCTTTGACACAAGGCCCAAGGAGGTCGAGCTCGGGTGCATCAACAGCTCGAGAGATATGGATTTCTCGTGACTCATGATCATCAAAGTTGAACCGATTGATCAAGATGAACCCACTACCTACAAAGAGGCAATTCGTAGTTCCCGAGTCGATAAGTGGCTAGAAGCTATGAAGTCCGAGATGCAATCCATGTACGACAACCAAGTATGGACTTTGGTTGACCCACCCAAGGGTGCAAGGTCATTGATAACAAATGGTGTTATAAAAAAGAAGACCGACATGGATGGTAATGTACACACTTTTTAAATCGCGACTAGTAGTTAAAGGTTATAGACAAGTTCATGGTATTGACTATGACGAAACCTTTTCCCCCGTCGTGATGATAAAGTCAATTAGGATTTTATTTGCCATAGCCGTATATTATGACTATGTAGATATGGCAAATGGATGTTAAGACTCGCTTTCTTAATGGAAACCTTCTCGAGGATGTGTATATGACACAACCTCGGGGGGTTTGTTGATCCAACAAATCCTAGCAAAGTGTGTAAGCTTCAAAGGTCCATTTATGGATTGAAGCAAGCATCTCGAGGTCGGAATCGCCGCTTTGTTGAACGTATTAAAGAATTCGGCTTTCATCAAAAACGAAGACGAGCCTTGTGTTTATAAGAAAGTAACTAATAATGCAAAGAGTGTTCCTTGTGCTTTATGTGGACGACATCTTACCGATTGGAAATGACATCCCCACATTACAAAGCGTAAAAGCATGGTCAGGGGAAGTGCTTTTCCATGAAAGACTTAAAGCAGGCTACATACATTTTGGGTACTAGAATCTATAGAGATAGAGCTAACAAAATGATCTGCCTAAGCCGTAGTGGGATATATTGACAAGGTAATCAAACGGCTCACTTTGCAAGACTCCAAAAAAGGGATTCTTGCCCATGTCACATGGCGTTAAACTCAGCAGTAACTCAAGGACCTTCCACAAGGAGACCAAGAGCGCATGAGTAAGATCCCATATGCTCAGCCCATTGGGTCTATTATGTACGCCATGATATGCACTCGCCCTGGGATGTCTCATTTGCTTTAAGTATGACTAGCGTGATATCAATCGACCATGAGTGAGTCACATCGATCGCAATAAGAGCATTATTAAGTACTTGAGAAGGACTAAAGATATGTTCTTAGTTTACTGGAGGTCGTAGTGAAGTCCGGGTTGTAAATGGTTACACAGCACGCAAGCTTCCGCGACCGACGTAGACGATACAGATCGCAACTGCGTTTTTTGTTTGGTTTGAATGGAGGTGTTGTGAGTCGAAGAGCTCAAAGCAAGAAACCGTGGCCGACTTCTACAATGTGTGTCGAGTAAAGCAGTTCGCTTTGGATCGTGAAGTTTGTTGATGAACTAGGTGTCGTCCCCTAGCATTATGAACCCTAGCGGACCTCTATTGTGATAGTATCGGTGCCATTTCACAAGCTAAGGAACCTAGATCTCACCAACGATCCAAACACATTCTCGAAAGCGCTTCCATCCGATTAGAGAGATCATCGACAATGTGAGACGTTAGTATTTGCAAAGTTCATACAGCACGACAACATTAGCAGCATCCATTGACCAAGCCACTCCCACACCCTAAACATGAGAGTCATACTAGGTCAATGGGATCGAGGATCATGTATGATCGAACTAGTAAGTGCGGGAGATCGTTAGTAGTGCCCTAGGGACCATTAGCACATGTTGTGCGTTTTGTTATCTTTTGAGCATGTAATTGAATAGTTAATTTTGCTTTTGATTATCAAATGTGTGATTTGATAGTAAAACTCATTAGCTTATGTAATTACTATTCTAGAAGTCCCTAGTTTTATGTAATGCTTAATTACCATGAAATAAAACTAGTATGATTGTTGATTGATGATCTTGTTTTACCGATCATGTGTAATGGATACAAATCACATCATAGATGCAATATATGTGGATACATTGTATCGACGTGATCCGCCGTAGAAGTAATACTTCATGGTCTTAAGTCATAAGTATTACTTCCTCAATACTATTTTAGAATCCTTAGACCTTATGTCTTCATTGATTCTAGTATGAATGGAGCCATGTTTTGACTCACCTTGACGCTACTTGTAACAGAGTAATCAATACGACCGATGATCGGATGTAGTGTCCTATCATAGCTTGAATGTGAGAGACATCTGTAAGGAATTTGTCCCTCTCTATTATTGAGAGAGATATCCACGGGCCCCCTCGATAGGGAAAGACTGCTTTAAATGCATGGTCAGTGCTCAAATGTATTTGATAAAGTGGTTATCAAATGCTATTTGTCAAACAAATCTACCCGGAGATCGAGCATAAATACAATTAAGCTTAATAAGTGGTGACGACCACCACGCCTTTATGCTTAATTAGGATATCGCGAGACAAAGTGGGATTAAATAGTAGATTGATATTAGGTTCCGTTGTAAATTCATTCACTTCTGGGTAGTCACAATGTCCTCGCTAGGGCCGCTTGTGATTTATGAACTCACACTACTACTAAGTGTGTTTTCATTGCCACCGTGAGATGTAACCTACAGGTCACACGCATAGACGAGCTAACGAGCTTCATGTCCAGCATTCAATGAATCTAGAATGTGTCTAGGTTCATTGTATCCGACATTCACTTTTCTCGAGAATGATAAAGCGTTATCATTCGAATTAGAGATATGGGGCATTTTTCGATATAGTCTGGGATTACGCGGGAGTCATTATCCGATAAAGACTCCCACTACCAGCAGAATTATAGGAACGTGGGAGTTAGAGACTCCCACTCGCGAGAGGAGTTGGGGATGTGAGAGCTTGGTTATGGGAACAAACTCTCACACCCTATATAATTATCTCTTGGCCGAAACCCTAGTGGTAAGTTTGTTCAGCTCGCAACCTTTGCCATTCTCTAAAATCGATTTCGCTTTTGGTCTCCCTTTTTCTCTCTAATTTCCGAAAATCGAAAGACGAAGAGCTAGCACTCGCCGCCCATTTCAGTCGCGTGAATACCTGTGAGAGGGATATTCTCGCAGCGGGAATTCCGCTTTGGTGGCAAAGCAACACATCCAAGAAACATCATCCTCCATTCAAGAAGTAGCTTCTGAATCCAAGAAACGTAAGTTTTTCCGCTGTTTTTCAATTCGTTTACGTATGAGAGGATCCTTCAGGGGAGGACTCATGGGTGTTTGGAACGAGCTTCCGCCCATGAATCCCTTCACTGATACCACTGTTAGAGGAATAACCGGGTCAAAAAATAGTTATGCAGCGGAAATAAAACGACTCGCCTCTAATAGGATCTTTCACGAGTAAGAACCTTAGACTATGTGATAGTATTATACCTTTCAAGTGCGGAAATCGTCCCGAAAGGTCTCGGCTTGTCACGAACTGAACACCACTCAACGCAGCTCCGCCTCTCCCAATATCCACTCGATCTTCCGGGATGGTCCTCTACCGCTTGGTGCTAGCCAACGCTCATAGAAGTCTTGAAGACACTCTTCAAGATGGAGTATATATATATGGTGGATATAGACCTAAAGAAGAACAAGAAACAGCTTTTCTTACTTCTTTTCTATTAGCCAAAGCTAGAAAACAAGTATCTAGAAAAGCTGTCTTTTCTTTCTATTCAATCTCTATTGAATGTTCTCTCTTTTCTCTCTTCTCTAAGCTCTCAAAAAGCTGGAAAATAATGACTTAGAATGCTAGGAAAAATTAGCATTTTTCTTAGTCATTCAAAGGATAGTGGGGAGAGTGAAAGGGGGAAGTGGGAGATCATGGAGGAAACCACTCCTCCACATTCTCCACCACTTCAACCTCCTTTCTAAGAGATAAGTGCTGAAAATATGTCCAATATTTCCAACCATAAGGTCGGTCCAAATGGGTTGGTCGGCCCAACCCGATTAAGGGGCCAATCCAATCCCGGCCCGGCCCAATCGAATTGGCGCACCTTAGATTAAATGTACTCCAACAGAAGGATCCGCTCATACCACAGAAATCGAAAAATAGACGAAAATACGTACGATTTTCGGTTAATGATTTCTAAAAACTGATGATGTGATGTGACACCCAGAAGCCTTCCCTTGCGAAACTGCTCTCTATCGGTATCCACGCGACGAAACGGGCAGCGAGTGTTAGCTCTTCGTTTTTTCTGAGTTTCGGGAATATAGAGAGAAGAGAAGGGAATAAATCTTATTTCGGGGTGTTGGGTTTTGCGACTCACATAAGTCTCTCTAGGGCTTCGCACCAAAAGAGATTATATAGGGCGTGAGAGTTTGTTCCGAGAACCAACTCCCAAGTAGTCCCAACCTTTTCTGGTACTGGGAGTTTTTATCACATAATAACTCCCACGTAATCCCAGCGAAAACAAAATGCCGAAAATGCCCCTCCTTAATCTCTAATTCGAATAATAACATTTTATTATTCTTAGTAAAATAAATATCAGATACAATGAACCTAGACACATTCTAGATTCATTGAATCTGGACATGATTTCCGTTGAACCGTCTATGTGTGTGACTCTGTAGGTTTACATCACAATGGTAATGAAAATGCACTTAGTAGTAGTATGTGTTCATAAATCACCAGCGGTCCCTAGCAGGACATTGTGACTACCCAGAGTGAATGAATGTACGGTGGAACCTAATATCAATCCACTATTTAATCCCTTTGTCTCGCGATATTCAAATTAAGCATAAGGCATGGTCGTTATCACCCTCATAAAGTTTAATTGTATTTATGCTCGATCTTCAAGTAGACTGTTCCAAAAAATAGTATTTAATAACCACTTTATTAAATACATTTTAGCACGACCATGCATTTAAACAGTCTTCCCTATCGAGGGGCCCATTAATATATCTCTCTGATAAGAGAGAGACAAATCCCTTACAACGCCTCTCACATTCAAGCCATGATAGGATACTACATCCGATCACCAGTCGCATTAATTACTCGATTAAAATTAACGTCCGATTGAGTCAAAACGTAGCTTTATTCATGCTGGAAACGATGGAGACATAAGGTCTAAGGATTCCAAATAGTATTGAGGAAGTAATACTTATGACTGAAGAACCTTGAAGTATTACTTCTCTAACGGATCAAGTCTGATACAATATATCCCAATATATTGTATCTATGATATGATTTCTATCCATTACACATGATCAGTAAAACATAATCATCAATCAAACATCATACTAGTTGTATTTCATTGTATAGAACATTACATAAAACTAGGGACAATAAGAATAGTAATTGCATAAGCTAATGAGTTTTACTATCAAATTACATATTTGATGTTCAAAAGCAAAATTAACTATTCAAATGACATGCTCAAAATATATAAAACGTACAACATATGATAATGGTCATAGGGCACTACTAACATCGTCAGTGGGTCGGCGATGTTATAGTCCCTGTGAACCTTGCAAACCTTCACATCTCCTCTATCGATGATCTCATGGATCAGGTGATACCGCCGTAGTATATGTTTGGACCTTTGGTGAGACCGTGGTTCCTTTGATTGAGATATGGATCCATTGTTGTTACAATAGAGATCAATCGCATTCGAAATGCTAGGCACCACTCCAAGTTCAGTAATGAACTTTCGGATCCAAACGGCTTCCTTAGCAGCATCTGATGCAACTATATATTCGGCTTCGATTGTAGAATCCGCAACGGTCGCTTGCTTTGAACTCATCCAACTCACAACACCGTCGTTTAGGAAAAACACATAACCCAATTGCGATCTGAAGTCATCTATATCGGTTTTGAAACTAGCATCAGTGTAACCACTTACAATGAGCTCGTCTTCCCCACCATAGATTAAGAACGTGTCCTTAGTTCTTCGTAAGTACTTAAGGATGTTCTCGACAGCTATCCAGTGACGTTCAACGTATGTAGACTGGTATCTGCTCGTTAACTAAAAGAATACGAGACATCTAGGCGAGTACACAACATGGCATACAAGATAGATCCAATTGCCGAAGCATATAGAATCTCACTCATGTGTTCTTTCTCATCCAGTGTCTTAACACACAGTTGTCTTGAAAGAACCGTACCAAATGATATAGGACAAATGCTTTTTTAAAACTCTTGCATGCTAAACCAATTTAGCACCTTGTCTATATAAGTACTCTGACTTAGGCCCAGATGTCTACATGATCTATCTCTATAGATCTTGACTCCTAAGATGAAGCTTGCTTTACCTAAGTCCTTCATGAAGGGATTCATGGGCGGAAGCTCGTTCCAAACACCCATTAGTCCTCCCCTGAAGGATCCGCTCATACGTAAACGAATCGAAAAACAGTGGAAAAACTTACGTTTCTTGTTTTCAAGAAGCTACTTCTTGAATGGAGGATGATGTTTCTGGATGTGTTGCTCGCCACCAAACGAATTCCCTTTGCGGAATATCCCTCTACCCAGTATCCACGCGACGTAAACGAAGCGGCGAAAGTGCTAGCTCTTCGCTCTTTCTGATTTTCGGAAATTAGAGAGAAAAAGGAGACCAAAACCGAAATCGATTTCGAGAATGGCAAAGGTCATGCGGCTGGAAAAAATCCTACCCTTAGTGGTTTCGGCCAAGAGATAATTATATAGGGTGTGCAGAGTTTGTTCCCATAACCAACTCTCACATCCCCAACTCCTCTCGGCAGTGGGAGTCTCTAACTCCCACATTCCCTAGAATTCTGCCTGCAGTGGGAGTCTTTATCGGATAATGACTCCCACGTAATCCCATCTATACCGAAAATGCCCCTTATCTCTAATTCGAATGATAACACTTTATCATTCTCAGAAAGGTGAATGTCAGATACAATGAACCTAGACACATTCTAGATTCATTGAATCTGGACATGAAGCTCGTTAGCTCGTCTACGCGTGTGACCCTGTAGGTTCATATCACAGTGGCAATGAAAACACACTTAGTAGTAGTGTGAGTTCATAAATCACAAGCGGCCCCTAGCAGGACATTGTGACTGCCCAAAGTGAATGAATTTACAACGGAACATAATATCAATCTACTATTTAATCCCTTTGTCTCGCGATATCCTAATTAAGCATAAGGCATGGTGGTCGTCACCCTTATTAAGCTTAATTATATTTATGCTAGATCTCCAGGTAGACTGTTTCGACAAATAGCATTTGATAACCACTTTATCAAATACATTTGAGTACGGCCATGCATTTAAACAGTCTTTCCCTATCGAGGGGCCCATGGATATCTCTCTCAATAATAGAGAGGACAAATTCCTTACAATGTCTCTCACATTCAAGCTATGATAGGACACTACATCCGATCATCGGTCGTATTGATTACTCTGTTACAAGTAACGTCCGACTGAGTCAAAACGTGGCTCCATTCATACTAGAATCAATGAAGACATAAGGTCTAAGGATTCTAAAATAGTATTGAGGAAGTAATACTTATGACTTAAGACCATGAAGTATTACTTCTCTGACGGATCACGTCCAATACAATGTATACCTGTATATTGCATCTATGATGTGATTTGTATCCATTACACATGATTAGTAAACCAAGATCATCAATCAACAATCATACTAGTTTTATTTCATAGTAATTAAGCATTACATAAAACTAGGGACTTCTAGAATAGTAATTACATAAGCTAATGAGTTTTACTATCAAATCACACATTTGATAATCAAAAGCAAAATTAACTATTCAATTACATGCTCAAAAGATAATAAAACGCACAACATGTGCTAATGGTCCTAGGGCACTACTAACACTTCATAGAAAAACATTGTCCCAACCAGACCTTTACGGATTCCAAGGTTGGGATGCCATTCCCTATGAGTAGTATGTCATCTACATACAAAACCAAAAATACCACGGAATTTCCGCTAAACTTCTTATAAACACAAGGTTCATCAATGATCTTGATAAAACCGAACTCGTGTACGGCTTCGTCAAAATGTCGATTCCAGGTTCTAGAAGCTTGCTTTAGTCCATAAATTGACTTCAATAGCTTACATACTTTATTGGCATTGTTTGGATCGAGAAAATCTTTGGGTTGTATCATATACACGTCCTCATCTAGGTTTCCGTTAAGGAAATCTGTTTTGACATCCATTTTTTCAGATTTTATAATCATAGTATGCAGCTATATCAAGCAAGATATGAATGGATTTGAACATAGCTACAGGGGAAAAGGCCTCGTCATAGTCAATCCCAAGAATCTATTTGAAATCTTTCGCGACAAGCCATCCTTTGTACGTTTGAACATTCCCTTCCATATCATTTTTCAATTTGAAACCCCACTTGCACCCTATTGGGGCTAACCCCTCAGGCACATTTACCATGATCCATACTTGGTTAGTGTACATGGAATCCATTTCGGATCTCATGGCTTCAAGCCATTTCTCAGAGTCTGGACTAGTAATTGCTTGATTATAGGTTGTAGGTTCATCGTGATCAATAAACATAACATCTCCATGTTCTGTTACGAAAAATCCAAAATTTTCATGTGATCTACGAACTCTACTAGACCTACGCAATTCTTGTGTTTTTGGAACTGGCTCCATAACAACTTGTGTAGCTTGTTCCAATTCCACCTGTTGGTCACTTGTGCCTGGAACTTCACCAAGCTCCGGAAATTCGTTAAGTTCCACATGGCTCCCACTTGTTTTCCCAGAAAGAAACTGTTTCTCCAGAAAAACTCCTTTTTGAGCAACAAACACTTTGTTCTCATCAGGAATGTAGAAGTAGTATCCTTTTGTTTCCTTAGGATACCCCAAAAAAATGCATTTGACCAACATATTTGGATGGAACTCTATTTAGTGTTAAAACTGCTGTTTTTAAGCATGTCCCCAAAAGGAGTTTGGAAGGCTCGCGTGACACCTCATTGATCGAACCATATCTAATAGACGATTATCTCCTTTCGGATACACCATTCCGTTGAGGAGTAGCCAGATGAGAAAGTTGTGAAACAATTCCACAACTTTTTAGATAGTCACGGAATTCTCGGCTTAAGTATTCTCCACCTCGATCAGATCGAAGCATCTTAATACTTTTGCCAAGATGGTTTTCTACTTCATTCTTGTACACTTTGAACTTTTCAATGTCCTCAAAGTTGTGTTTCATAAGAAACTGATGAAGAACCGAGGTACCAAGTACCAAGACTCGACACTTTAGTTTAAATCGGATGTTTCTCTATTCTTGAACTAGTTTAACGGGGGAATATTCTCAACGCAACCCTAAAGAAGGCTAAGAATCAATGGAGGTTGAAACACCACAACAAGCATAAACTCAACTTGTTGATACAGTAATTCAAGAATGAATGAATTCTATAAGAAGTCAATTCACAAGTAGTTAAGGAATAATGATAAAGAACCGAGGTACAAAGTACCAAGAGTTCGACTTTTAGTTTGTGAACGGATCTTTATCTATTCTTGAACTAGTTTCTAGGGGAATATTCTCAACGCAACACTAAAAGGAAGGCTAAGAATCGATGGAGGCTGAAACACCACAACAAGAGAAACTAAATATTGTTGATACAATAACTCAAGAATGAATGAATTCTATAAAGAAGTTCAAACACAAGTAGCTAAGGAATAACCTTACCAAAATATCAATATATCTAACGTAATTACAATGGTCGCTGAATGCTCTCTTAAATTGAGGAAGAATTCAGCCATCTAGCTCTAAAAAGGAAAAGTCCTTGAATAAGTAGGACTCTTGAACAGCAACTTGCTATCAAGTAAAACACTAACCAAGATAATGGACAACATGTCCTATTATCTTGCATATAGGCGGCCAAACATGGCTGAAAACTAGTAAACATGTGAAGAGTCCTTGAAGACGTGGGACTCTCAACTACTAGATAACTAACTACTCAACCACATGGACAACATGTCCTTTATTATATCAAATACTTGCTATACTCGCCTAAATAAAGTAAATAATAATGCTGAAAATAATTAAAGTCTAGAATAGACTTTAATTGTACAAAAATACTAAAATGCCCTTTAAATTGGTCCAAATTCTAGATAGCTTGTTGGGCCAACTTGCACGACGATTTCGGACACCAAGCTTGCAGAATCTTATCTTGTGATCTCATAAAAGTTGTAGATTTGTCTCTTATCTTTAATATGAAACTTGAATCAGCTCCATTGGATACTTAGATCGAAATTTATTCTCATTCTACCAAACTGTCGCAAAGCTGTCCATTCCCACATCAACTTGTAGGATTACTAAAATGCCCTTCTTAGCCACTTTGCTTGATAGGGCCGAATTGTACATTTGTGAAATTTAAAAGGTTAACTTGTACAACATTCCTAGATGTAACTTAGCGTCCTCTTTGTATCTTAGAACTCGGATCAATGATGTAATACATTGATTCACGTTCCTTGTCCTAAGCCGCATCATTGGTTTGGGTAAGCTTGTGATGGACTCCTTTGAATAGGGCAGTCTCGAGGTTGGTACCATATAAAATAACCTTACCAAAATATCAATATATCTAACGTAATTACAATGGTGGCCGAAATCCCACTTAAATAGAGTAGGTTTTCGGCTATCTAGCCCTTGAAAGGAAGAGTCCTTGAAGAAGTAGGACTCTTGAACAACCAATTTGCTATCAAGTAAAACACTATCTAAGATAATGGACAACATGTCCTATTCTCTAGCACACACTTAGAACATGGCTGAAAACAGTAGACACATGAATAGTCCTTGAAGAATTAGGACTCTCAACTACTAACCACTTAACCATTATCTAAACACGTGGACAAAATGTCCTTTATTATAGCAACACTAAGAGATAATGCTTTCTATACACGCCTAAATACGAGATAAATAAAGCTGAATATAATTAAAGTCTAGAATAGACTTTAATGTACAAAAGACTAAAATGCCCTTTAAATTCGTCCAAATTCTGGACGCTTGTTGGGCCAACTTGCACGACGATTTCGGATATCAAGATGGTAGAATATGATCTCGTGATCTCATGAAAGTTGTAGATCTGCCTGTTATCTTTAATAAGCAACTTGAATTAGCTCCATTGGATAAATGGATAGAAAGTTATGACCATTCTACCAAATTGTCGCAAAGTTGTCCAATCCCTCATCATCTTGTAAGATTACTAAAATGCCCTTCTTAGCCACTTTGCTTAATAGGGCCGAATTGTACACTTGATAAACTTAAGAGGTTGACTTGTACAACATTCCTTGATGTATCTTAGAACTCGGATCAATGATGTAATAAGGTGGTTAACCTTCCTTGTCCTATGCTGCGTCATTGGTCCATGTAAGCTTGTTAAGAAATCCTTTGAATAGAGCAACCCCGTGGTCGGTCCCTCATCACTCCCTCCCCCTGAAAAATTTGATTCGTCCTCGAATCATCATCAATAGCAACAACATAATCTGAATAATCATCAAAAGGGGACAAGTCAGAAATATTATACGTAGAATGTACACCATACTCAGCTTTCAAAGAAATTTTCTTGCGGCTGTCCTAAAAGAATGGAACATCTTGCTTCACAACTTTATGTAATCCCTTAACCCCTTTAGATATAACTCATTTACCTGTTGATGAGTATTTTATTGAAGAAGGTGATTCTAGGGAAGAATATATTCAAAGACTTCATCAACAAGCTCAAGCTCAAATTGCAAAGAAGAATGCTACTTATGCAAAGCATGCCAACAAAGGCCACAAGCATGTATCATTCGAAGTTGGAGATTAGGTTTGGTTACACCTTAGGAAAGAAAGATTTCCTAATGATATAAAGTTTAAGTTACACAAAAGAGGCGATGGACCCTTTCAAGTTGTTGCAAAAATCAATGACAATGCTTACAAGATAGATTTGAAAGGTGAGTATGGTGTAAGTTTTACTTTCAATGTTTCTGACTTGTCCCCTTTTGATTTTGATCCAGAATATGATGATGATGATGATGATGATGAGAGAACAAATATTTTTCAAGGGGGGGGAATGATGAGGGACCATCTAAGGGGCTGCCCTACTCAAAAGATCCCATAATCAACATTCAAGGTCATATGACAAGACAAAGAGCAAGGAGGATTAATCAAAATATATCTACACTCATCCGTGAAGTTAAAGCTAAGGAAGAAGCCAAGTTTAACTTACAAGATGATGTTCAAGTCAACCTCATTACTTTTAAAAATGTTACACATGGCCCAACTCAACAAAGTGGTTAAAAGGGCATTTTAGGAACTTTGTACATTAAAGTCTAGAATAGACTTTAATTAGATTTTCAGCTTTTATATTTACTATTATTAGTCTTTTAGGTCGAGTAATGTTAGTGGTGCTAGAATAAAGGACATGTTGTCTATTTATTTAGTTAGTGTTTCTTTTATAACAAGTTTGCTATGCTAGAGATTGAAGAGCCCTAATTAGAATAACACTCTTCCTTTGTAGGTTCTTTTGAGCCGAATTGTTCCTCTATATAAAGCACAATTCGGCCATCTTTATAATTACGTTAGATATATGATATTTTGGTTAAGGTTATTCCTTAGATACTTGAAAATTGAACATCTATTTAGATTTTCATTCATTCTTGAGTTACTGTATCAATAAGTTAGTTTCACTTATTGTGGTGTTTCAGCCCCCATTGATAATCAATCTACTTAGTGTTGCGTTGATTATATTCCCCTTGGAAACTATTTCAAGAAGAGAAAGATTCGTTTCAACCTTTGTTGTTGAATCTTGATACAAGTTATCAAGGTTCTTCATCACTCTCCTTCACATGGTGAACTTGTCCACAATATATCCTAGTCATGAAGTCTGACAATAAAGAATGCCCCGTCCGAAACCGCCACCAGATTTTCCAAGAAAAAGCCTCATAAAAGTTCAACATCGAGCTAAGACCAAGCCCATTACATTCAATATCTCGACTCAAAAGCTTCCAAGCCAGCCAATGTTTTCGAGTTTCCCCACTGGATTCCCCCCAAAGAAATCGAGCAAAGAGTTGCTCCAAATTAATTAACACAATCCTCGGCACACAAGAAGAAGCAAGAATATGCAAAGTCATGGAATTAAGCACATACCGTATCAATATCAAATTGCCGCCTATGCTCAGAAGATTCCTCTGCCACCCTTTAATCCTTGCAGCAATGGAGTCCACAACCCTTGAAAATATTGCACTTTGTCCCTCCCAGGAAATAATGGACATCCAAGATACTTCAAGGGGAAATCACCTTCCAGAAAACCTGTCAATCCTTGAATAACATCACGCTGAGCCGCATTCGTTCTCGAAGAGGCATAAAAGGAGCATTTTCCCACATTAACTTGTTGCCCTGAAATAGCTTCATATTTGCGCATAAAATCAATGATCGTCGACAAAAGAAAAATGAGAGACTACGACTGGCTTCTTGGGAATATAATATGGAACAATCGCTCCTAATGAACAAAGGACATTCAGTCATCTCGAAAAAACCTCAGCAGCTATAATGAATAATAAAGGAGATAAGGATCTTCTTGCTTAACCCCTCTTGTAGCATTACAGTAACCATATGATCTATCATTAATCAAAACAAAAAACCAATTAGAGCTCAATATCTGACAGACTGAATTCACAAAATGTAAGCCAAACCCAAACCGAGATAGCACGTTTAACAAAAAAGGGCGTGAAACCCGATCAAAAGCCTTCATCATGTCTAGCTTTATAATCAAGTTCTCACCACATACCTTCTGATTGATGGAGTGAACCAACTTCATAGCTAATAAAATATTATATGTGATGAAGCGATCCTTAACAAAACCTGTTTGGTTTGGACATACGATCAAAGGCAAGAGAATAAAAAGCCTAGATGCCATTACCTTAGAGATAACTTTACTTACAAAGTTGCATAACGAGATAGGCCGGAACTCACCTAGATGGGTAGGATTCAAGTTCTTCGGAATCAATACAATCAGAGTGCTCGCCATGGCCTTGGGGATAGGCATACCAGACTAAAAATCACAAACAACCAGCAATACATCCTTCCCTACAATATCCCAACAGTCCTAGAAAAAACCTCCTGAAAATCCATCTGGTCCAGCTGCACTATGCTTACCAATGAGAAGACAACATCTCAGACTTCTAGCAAAGTGATCAACCATGTGCGGCACATTTTCTAGAAGGTCCAAGGCCAGGTCGGGTAGCCCCTGAGCCGTGTACAATTGCTTATAATATTTTTCCGCCTCGGATCCTATTGCACCATCATCAGTCAACCAATTTCCCGCCTCATCTTGTAATCTCGGAATGGTCATTCGCCTCCTTTTATGAGTGCATAGGGTGTGAAAATATTTCGTGTTGGCTTCCCCCTCTCGTAGCCATTTAACACGAGATTTATGACGCCAATAGGTCTCCTCAGCATCAAGGTAAGATCTATAAACCTATTTCGCCTCATTCCAGAGCATCAAATGAGCCTTAGTAGGATTAGCATCATAAGTAGACTCAACCATGATCGCCTGTTGCTCGGCTTGTTTTACCCGTTTATGCACATTGCCAAACCGTGTCAAATTCCAATCCTTCAAAGTTGCTTTCATTCGTTTCAGCTTTCCCATGAGTACCACCATCCCATTCCCTTCAAGACTCCTCTCCCAACAAGCAGCGATAGTAGCTTGGAAAGTATCATGCTTCGACCCCCATTTTCTGATATCTGAATGACGAATCCTTGGCATGCACACCGCGACTGAGTTTACACAAAAAATGACAATGATCCGAGATTGTGCGATTCAAATGCTCAAGACTAGTCACTGTAAAAAGGTCATTCCACCGAGTATTAATCAATATCCTGTCCAATTTTCTCAACAAAGGAGTTGATGAACTCCGACACCATGTGTAAGTGCTTCTTGAGAAATGAACATCAAAAATGACCACAGTCTCCCAATGCTTCTGCAAACTCAGAAATAGGAAGCAATGATGGAATAGAGCTCAAGCTCTCTGAAACATTCAAAACCACATTAAAGTCACCCCCACCAACCAAGGAACATCATGAAGAGAGCCAAAGTTGCATAGCTCATCCCATAATGCCCTCTGTTGTGTGTAAGAGCATTTAGCATAAATAAATGAACTGTAAAACGGATTCCCAACATAATTATTCACTAAAACATTCAGAATTACCCATTACTGAGATATCCAAATCCCCATTCCAAAATAGCCATATCTTCCCAGAAGTATTCCCCACACCATAATCAAAACCCAATCGTCAAATATACAAAGGCAAAATCAGCAATATTTAACATAGGTTCCAATGTAGTAATAAAGGAAATCCTATGTTCGAATTAAAATTTTCTAATCCTGGCTATCGACTCATTATTTCCAATCCCCCTAATATTCCAAATTTTAATATTCATAATTAAACATAAAAGAATACCCAAATCCTTTTTTTCCCCCACAAACTTGATGGCCATCCGAGAAGATACATGTTGTTGTTTGTTGCGGGTCTTTGGAGGTCGTGCCCCCTGTTCCACAATCGGTTCAATGTATTGAGAGAAATCAATAGTAATCTCTCCTGCAGCTTCATGACTTGGATCAGCCTGCTCCATTTCCAAATCCAAATCGGGCATACGAATTCTTGATGCAAAGTCAGCAAACTCCCTCCAAGTTGCTCGCCGACGCTCATCTGAGATTGGCACCGATTCCCCAAAAACAGCCGACCTTACTTGTCTCACCACCACCACTGGTGTCGAAGCACCAAGGTTCACCCCCAAAATCATCATTCCCCATCCCCTGAGACGGGATAGCAATCAAATCCGACAAAGAAGAGGGTCAGATTCCCTCATCATCCACGCACTGGGCCATAGTCACAACTGAGACAGGATGTTCACATCCCTTATTAGTAGCTTGATCCATCCTAGTAACCGAATCCTCAATCTCCCATGTATCAACAGTTTCAATTCCCTCCGATTGTTCTTCCATCGTCGGGTCCCTCCCTAGGTCACCCGAAATCTGATCTTCTGCAATCGAGTCAATAATTCCCACATCTATATTAGTAAGTTGCACAGCACGAGTAACTGAATTATCAATATCCCTTGCATCCTTATCACCAGTCACCATAATCTTTGTTATTGCTGGCAAAATAGCATCATCTACCATACCCGAACCCGATCTAGATGCTTCACCTCGGGTCAAAACAATCCGATTCTTGGAAACTGGAGGTCGAATATTTTCAAACACATATACCCGCTTTCCTTTGCTAATTTTCGTAGCCTCCTTTACCTTATCAATAGCCGTTGCTCGTTGCATTTTAGGGTTGGGGTTTTCCTATCTAGACGACGGTGGTTGCCCCCTTGTACAGTGATTATTTGAATGTCCCAATGCCATACAATCGGTGCAATAACCGGGAGATCGCCATAGGTTATAGATTGCAAAAACCTATCCCAGTTTTTGCGTGTCTGATCCATATGGGAATCGATAGTTCTTTCAACAAATCCAATTCAACGCAAACCTGAGCAACACTAGGTCACGTTAGATTCGCCCTCGGTTATTCCAATGCCAATGTCGTTCCCACAGCTGACGCTAGAGAGAAAAGCTTCGTTTTATGGAAGAGATAGAGTGGTAACCCCCAAAAGCTTATCCACACCGACACTATCGATAGTTCCTTATGCACGCTGAAATCGAACGTCCATTTGAAAACCCGCATCCAAAGATGGTAGAATTTCCACTTATATGATTACTATTGAGTCGTCCTACCCAAAATCTACCCCTCGAACCCTGCCCGACCGAGATTGATGAAGAACCGAGGTACAAAGTACCAAGAACTTGGTCCTTTGTCTAGTCATTGGTTTGTGAAGCTTGGATAAAGGATCTTTGTAGGGCAGCCCCTTGGATGGTTCCTCATCAGAGATCTTTCTTAAAGAGTTCCAATGGGGGACAGCGACATTGAAACTTCCCGACGCAAGCCAGGCGCCATGGTGCTTCAAGAACCGGGTGTTCGTCTTCTTCTATAGTCCAATTGGGTTCGCCCTTGAATATGTGAAGAACTGTGATCGGTAAATTCGATGATGTTGTGTTGCTTTCCTTAGATTGGAGAATGACATCCACGAAGGATTTCTTATTCCAAGCCCCGCCCACACTAGACGATGGAGGAGCAGCAGCCATAGTCGGCGGCGGCTCTAGGGCTCCATAAAGTTTTCGAGAGAAATCGTGTTTTTTCCTTTAATATGATTATTCCATGAATACTCATAATAATTGACAATTTGATTTTTTTCTCCCTCTCTCCACTAAGAAAAATATCATGATATATTATTGTCTTTCTCATGATTAGTCATATGAATCACTGGAGTAAGAATTCATGTCAGGAAACCTTTCCCTTGGTGAGGAGAAAAGATTATCGAAAATTAGATTTGGATAACTCTTCTACAAATAACAAAGCTACAAATATTTCCTTAATAGTTTTTTTGTAATAAAAAAATGGGATTACAGAAAAATGGGAAGTATGAAAATAAATTAAAAGGGTCATCTAAGTTTCAAGTGCATCATCAACAAAAAGGATCCCACAACAATTCCGACAGAATTGGTAGTGAAAACGAGAAAGGATGGAGGCACGCAAACGTGTGAAGCCTCTTTTTAATAGATTTGGTGAACACTCTAGGCAACTATCAATAATGAAGCGTAAAAATGATCAGGAAAAGAATAATTACCATGTCTTATCTTCTACTCGCCCTTTCCCCCAACAAGATACTAAGGCTCACTCCTCCAGAACTGGACTTTCACACTGCTTAGGATATAGGCTCATTACGTGTAACTTTTTCTGGCAAACAATCTTGAGACCCAGCTCCATACCCCACCATTTAAAAGTGGGGGCCTACTTCACACCCTCTTAATTTATTCGACGCTTTCATCCTTTAGGTGATAAAAAAGATCAATAGGGGAAAAGGATACATTGCTAGGGACTGCCCTAACAAGAGTACAATGATAATGTTGGACGATGGATCATGGGTGAGTGATGAGAAAACCAAAGATACGGTTTTAGAGGAGGAAACCGAGATGGAAAGAGAAAAACCGGATTATGATAATCAACTATTGGTGACGATGAAGCTACTTCATTCTCAACCTTTGGATGATCTTCATCAACATAGAAGTAATCTTTTCCAAACCAAATGCACCGTTAAAGGCAAGTCAATTTTATTGATTATTGATAATGGAAGTTGTACTAACGTTTGTTCTTTTGATATGGTTACCGCACTTGAATTACCATGTAAGGCACATCCTATGCCTTATAAGCTATCTTTGTTGAATAATAGTGCTGATATCAAAGTGGATAAGCAAGTTGAGATAGAGTTCGGAATTGGGAGATATAAGGACTCAGTTTTGTGTGATGTGGACCCGATGACCGTAAGTCACATGATTTTGGGAAGGCCATGGCAATACGAAAGAAGTGCAAATCATATGGGAAGAGAAAATATATATAAACTTACGAAGGATAACGTCAAGTATATTTTAAGTCCTTTGACTTTGAATCAAGCATGTGAGGTACATAAACAAATGGCCATAAATAGAGAGAAGAGAGAAAAAGATAGAAAAGAGAGCGAGAGGAAAAATCCGAGAGATCAAACCCATGAGGTAAAATTCGAGGGAAAAAAGGAAGTAAAAGTCGTGAGCTTAGTGAGACAAAAGGCAAGCTCACAAAAAGAGAGGAAATAGTGTTTATTCATCAACCCGGGAAAGGTAGATAGGGCGATACGAGCAAAACAAGCAATTGTTTTGTTAGTATTTAGAGAAACCAAAAGGTCTCTCCATTCTAACGACTTTTCATTTGATCTAACATCTTCTTCTCTACATAGTCTTGCTATTGATCTTTTACAGGAATTCCAAGACGTATTTCCCAAGGAATTGCCGAGAGGGCTGCCTCCTATTCGCGGAATCGAGCATCAAATCGACTTCATTCCGGGAGCAAGTTTGCCAAACTGGGCTGCCTACCGAGCCAATCCGGATGAGACCCGAGAAATACAAAGGCAAGTCGATTTACTTCTTGAGAAGGAGCAGGTAAGAGAATCTTTAAGTCCTTGTGCTAGTCCGGTTATTTTAGTACCTAAGAAAGAAGGGACTTTTAGATTATGTACGGATTGTCGCGATATTAGTAAGATAACTATTAAATATAGACATCCGATTCCTCGCTTAGATGATATGCTAGATGAGTTAAGTGGAGCTTTAATATTTTCTAAAAATTGATTTAACTCAAGGCTATCACCAAATTAGAATGAAAGAAGGTGATGAATGGAAAACCTCTTTTAAGACTAAATATGGATTATATGAATGGATTGTCATGCCTTTTGGTCTTACTAACGCACCTAGTACTTTCATGAGATTAATGAACTACATATTTCGGCATCGTTTTGGTAAATTTGTTGTAGTTTATTTTGATGATATTCTTGTTTATAGTAAAAACTTAGAAGAGCATATAGAACATCTTAAAACTATTTTTACTATTCTAAGAGAGCAAACTTTATATGCTAAACTTGAAAAGTGTATTTTTTGCACAAATTCGGTTAACTTTCTTGGATATATAGTTAGTTCTCAAGGTATTTGTGTTGATCCGATAAAAATTCAAGCCATTCAAGAGTGGCAGAGACCCACAAGAGTGACACAAGTTCGATCGTTTTATGGGTTAGCGAGCTTTTATAGGCATTTTATTCGTGATTTTAGCACGATGGCTGCCCCATTAAATGAAATTATGAAGAAAGACGTCTCATTCTTTTGGGACAAGCCGTAAGAAGAATGCTTCGAGAAGATGAAACAATTACTTACTTGTTCTCCCGTATTATCTATTCCTAACTTTGATTTAATGTTTGAAGTTAAATGTGATGATTCAGGTTTAGGTATCGGGGCTGTTTTACAACAACAAGGTAAACCTTTAGCATATTTTAGCGAGAAATTAAGCAATGCCTCGCTTAATTATCCTACTTATGATAAAGAGTTATATTCAATCGTTAGAGCTTTGGAAACTTGGCAACACAACTTGATCACAAGAGAATTTGTAATTCATACCGATCATGAGTCCATCAAGTATCTAAAAGGCCAAAGTAAGTTGAATAAAAGACATGGAAGGAAAAAGAACGATGCAAGTCATGTTGCAGATTTATTCTTGAAGGAGGTGGTGCGACTTCATGGAATTCCAAGAACCATAGTAAGTGATAGGGACGTAAAGTTCTTGAGTTACTTTTGGAAGACATTATGGAGTAAATTGGGGACTAAATTGCTATTTTCCACATCTAGCCATCCCCAAACCGATGGCCAAACTGAGAAGGTGATTCTAGGGCTGATCATATACAAACACTCCATCAACATGTAACCGGACACATTAAAAAGAAGAATGCACAATTTGCTAAGTATGCAAATAGAGGCCGAAAGCATGTATCTTTTGCTATTGGTGATTGGGTTTGGCTACACTTTCGGAAATATCGATTTCCGAATGAGCGAAAGAGTAAATTACATCCAAGAGGCGATGGCCCGTTTCAAGTTGTTGAAAGAGTTAATGACAATGCTTACAAAATAGACTTGAAAGGTAAGTATGGCGTACATTCAACGTTTAACGTCTCTGACTTGTCTCCTTTTGATTTTGATACAGATTTCAATGATAATGATGATCATTCGAGGACGAATCATGTTTTTCAAGAGGGAGGGGATGATGAGGGACCTGTTAGTAGTGCCCTAGGACCATTAGCATATGTTGTACGTTTTATATCTTTTTGAGCATTTCATCTGAATAGTTAATTTTGCTTATGAACATCAATTGCGTGATTTGATAGTAAAACTCATTTGCTTATGTAATTACTATTCTAGTTGTCCCTAGTTTTATGTAATCTACTTTACAATGAAATAAAACTAGTATGATGTTTGATTGATGATTATGTTTTACTAATCATGTGTAATGAGTACAAATCATATCATAGATGCAATATATTGAGATATATCGTATCGGACGTGATCCGTTAGGGAAGTAATACTTCATGGTCCTTAGTCATAAGTATTCCTTCCTCAATACTATTTTAGAATCCTTAGACCTTATGTCTCCATTGATTGTAGCATGAATGGAGTCACATTTTGACTCAATCGTACGCTGCTTTTAATTGAGTAATCAATACGACTGATGATCGGATGTAGTGTCCTATCATGGCTTGAATGTGAGAGGCATTGTAAGGAATTTGTCCCTCTCTTATTAGAGAGAGATATCCATGGACCCCTCGATAGGGAAAAACTGTTTAAATGCATGGCCGTGCTAAAATATATTTGATAAAGTGGTTATCAAATACTATTTGTTGTAACAGTTTACCCGGAGATCGAGCATAAATACAATTAAGCTAAATAAGGGTGACGACTACCATGCCTTATGCTTAATTTGGATATCGCGAGACAAAGGGATTAAATAGTGGATTGATATTAGGTTCCGTTGTATATTCATTCTCTTTGGGTAGTCACAATGTCCTGCTAGGGACCGCTTGTGATTTATGAACTCACACTACTACTAAGTGTGTTTTCATTGCCATTGTGATATGAACCTACCGGGTCACACGCATAGACGAGCTAACAAGCTTCATGTCCAGATTCAATGAATCTAGAATGTGTCTAGGTACATTGTATCTGACATTCATTTTTCTGAGAATAATAAAGCGTTATTATTCGAATTAGAGATTAGGGGCATTTTCGATATAGCTGGGATTACGTGGGAGTTATTATCCAATAAAGACTCCTACTACCAGTAGAAATCTAGAGGACGTGGGAGTTATAGACTCCCACTACCAAAGGAGGTTAATAGGACGTGGGAGTTGTGCTTGAAACAACCTCTCACTCCCTATATAAACTTCTTTTGGCCGAAACCCTAGTGGTTAATGCTTGAGCAGCACAAAATACCGAAATACCAAGAAATCATATGTCTTGTTCTCTGCTTCCCTTTCTCTCAATATTCCCGAAACTCATAAAATCAGAAGAGCTAGCACTCGCTGATCGTTTCGTCGCGTGACCTTGCTGCCTCAAACTGACCCGTGGCTGTTTTTGCACCATTTATGACCTCTTTAGCAAAACAGTGGAAAAATTCTGGGACAGATTCGGCTTCTCCCCGGCTTGGAAAGTTTCCATTTTGGTCCTTGAACTCTTTTTTTTGTTTTCTTACAAAATGTTGCGTCATCACCGCATTCATCTCATCCCATGTATCAACTTCTCATTGTCCAACTCTAACCCTTGTTTTGACTTCTCTATCCCACCAAATAGAAGCATATCCGCAAAATTCCATGGCTGTCAAGTTCACTTTCTTTTTCTCGGAATAATTATGGACAGCAAAAACATGGTTAGCTTTACGAATCCAATCTATAAACAATTCGGGATCATTTGTACCTTCAAAAGATGGAATATTTGTCTTGGTCGAACCAAGATTATTGTCATTCCGCTGAATATAGTCACCTCTTTTAGGTTGATATGTCGGATTGTTGATAATCCGATTTTGTTGAATTGTCGGATTTGCCATATTTGCCCTCGGCAATTGTATCACTCTTGGAGGTTCCATATCTTCAACCCCTTGATGATCATTCTCGGTATTTCCTTGATCAAGGTGTTGCTGATTTTGAAGTTTCAACTCCACCACTTCTCCCCGCCATATCCCTCATCATCTTATTTATCTTTTCTGGATCAAAGGTTTCACCTTTCTTTGATGGAGATCCCTGAAAAGACATCTTTATAATTCAAGAAAAACACACAAAAACGTTAGATTGCAAAGAAATATTCACTCTTTATTCCAACACCGCTCGCATAGAACTTCAAACTCTAGATTAAAGAATGGGTTCCTAACTTGTTGCGTTGACACAAAGCTGAAAAAATAAGGAAAAAAATCCTATCTTTGACCCAAACGAAAAGCTTTAGAAAGAAATGGATGAAGAAACGAAATCCTAATCGAGAATGGAAACCGATTCTTGATGATCTTGATCTTCTTGATTTTCTTGATTCGGATGAACAGTAATCGTGAACAGTAACTTGAATTTTCCCTTGATCTTGGCCGAATGGTATCAAGTATTGAGGCTCTAACGCTTTCAACACTTAATGTATTTGATTATTTAATACGGGTCAAAACAAAAGGGGGAACTATTTCCAATTCTTGGACGAGGCTCTAACGCTTTCGTTTGCAAGAAGTTTGCTAATGGCTTTATAGTTCTCTATTCTAATCTATACTTGGCTTCCAATTTCTTTACACCAAGAGGCTTTTGAATCGGCTGCTTTTTTAATAAATATTCCATGAGTTTATTTTGTCTTTTTTGTCAATCTAGCAAACAAGAAGAAAAAAAATTGCGTAGGGTACACCGGGAATTGAGAAGAACCTTTTGCTCTGATACCACTTAATGAAGAACCGAATGGTACAAGGTTCCAAAGAGTTCAACTTTTAGTTGAGCCCGATCTTTCTCTAATTTTCGAACTAGTTTCTAGGGAATATAATCAACGCAACGCTAAGTAAGGCTAATTATCGATGGAGGCTGAAACACCACAACAAGGGAAACTAAACTTGTTGATACAGTAACTCAAGAATGATGAATTCTACATAGAATTTCAAACACAAGAAGCTAAGGAATAACCTTACCAAAGTATCAATATATCTAACGTAATTATTAAGGGAGCCGAAATCACTCTTAAATAGAGAGATTTCGGTTACAATGAACCAATAAAAGAAGAGTAAATACTCTTTATTATAGCAACTACTTGCTATACACACCTAAATAAAGTAAATAAAAAAGCTGGAAAATAATTAAAGTCTAGCATAGACTTTAATTGTACAAAAACTAAAATGCCCTTTAATTCGTCCCAATTCTGGACAGATTGTTGAAACAGGTTGCGCGACTGTTTCGGACACCAAGCTGGCTGAATCTGATCTTGTGGTCTTCATATACGTTGTAGATCTGCCTCTTAACTTTAATATGCAACTGGAATCAGGTACATTGGATACATATATCGAAAGTTATGATCATTAAACCAAACTGTCGCAAAGCTGTCCATCAGCTTGTAAGATCACTAAAATGCCCTTCTTAGCCTCTTTGCTTGATAGGGCCTAATTGTACACTTGTGAACTTGAGAGGCTTCCTTGTACTTTATATTCAATGTGTAACTTAGCATCCTCTTTGTAATTTAATATACGAGCCAATGATGTAGTTATCTGCTTCATGTATCTACTTCATGTTCCTCGTTCTAAGCCACGTCATTGGTCTATGTATGTGATCCCTTGAATTTGGGAGCCTCAAGGTTGGTACCGTATCAGAACGTATCAAGCAAAGTGTTTAAGAAAGGCATTTTAGTAATCTTACAAGATGAAGAGGGATTGGACAGCTTTACAACAGTTTGGTAGAATGATCATAACTTTCTATCAATTTATCCAATGGAGCTGATTCTAGTTTTATATTAAAGATAAGATGCAGATCTACAACTTTCATGAGATCACAGGATCAGATTCTACCTTCTTTATATCCAAAATCGTCATGCAAGTTGGCCCAACAAGCTGTCCATAATTGGGACGAATTTAAAGGGCATTTTAGCCTTTTTGCACAATTAGAGTCTACATTAGACTTTAATTATTTTCAGCATATTTAATTACCTTATTTATGTGTTTTAGGGGTGTATAGCAAGGAAATTCTATAATAAAGGACATGTTGTCCATAGTGGTTAAGGAGTTGGTTATCTAGTTGTTAAGAGTCCTACTTCTTGAAGAACTCTTCACATTAGTAGTTATTTCCAGCCATGTTAGTTATTTTAGGTGCCTAAGATGCTAGATAATAGGACATGTTGTCCATTATCTTGTTAATGGTTTACTTGATAGCAAGTTGTTGTTCAAGAGTCCTACTTCTTAAAGGTGAAGTCTTTGATACGGACTCACTAGTTTCACATAAAGAATTTGCGGAGATGCGAAAACAAATGGCGGAGATGACGGAATTATTGACACGATTGACGTTTCAAAATCAACAACATCTTGATCAAGATAATACCGAGAATAATCATCAAAGGGTTGAGGATATGGAACCGCCAAGGGTACCATAATTTCCGAGGGCAAATATGGCAAATCCGGCAATTCAACAAAACCGGATTTTCAACAATCCGGCATATCAGCCGAGAAGAGGCGACTACATTCAGCATCTAGACAATAATGAGACCAAGACAAGGGTAAAAGTGGAACAACCAGAAATTGCAACTTGGGCCGAGATGAAAGCGGTGATGAAACGGCGTTTTGTTCCTCTAAATTACATAAAGGAACTTTGCAACTATTTACAAAGTTTAATGCAAGGAGAGAGCTCGGTCGATGAGTATTACAAGGCAATGACAATTGCAATGATTCGGGCCGATATTAATGAAGGAGATGAGGCAACAATGGCTCGGTTCTTGGCTGGTCTAAATGATAAAATACGATCAAAGGTAGAACCTTGCTAATCTTGATAATATTAAATCTATGTTATATTATGAAGAACAGATTGATAGACAGCAAAAGGAAAAGAGTTCGAGGGAAAAAATGGCAACTTTCCAAACTTGGGAGAAGCCGAAACAGTCCCATATTTTTTATAGTGTTTTGCCAAGCCAAATCAAGGGTAAAGAGGTCATAAATTGTGCAAAAATTGCCACGGGTCATTTTGAGGCAGTAAGGTCACAAAATCCAACCAATTCGGCCAATACGAGGGTAAATTCTACTCCAAATCTTGTTCGGAAATGTTTTAAATGTGGGGGCAAAGGACAGCTATGGACTGCCATAACAAGAGTACATTGATAAAATTGGATGATGGATCGTGGGTAAGTGATGAAGAAGCCGAAATGGCTGTTTTAGAGGAGAAAATAAAAGCGTGAGAGAAAAGAAACGAGTGATCCTACCCATGAGGTAAAATTCGAGAAAAAAAAGGATACAAAAGCCGTGAGCTTAGTGAGAAAAAAGGCAAGCTCACAAAAAGAGAGAAAATAGTGTTTATTCATTAATCCCGGATAGGTAGATAGGGCAATTCAAGCAAAACAACTTCTTGTTTTGTTAGATTTGAAAGGAACCGCAAGGAACCTTTTTACTAACACTTTTTCTTTTGATCTAACATCTTTTTCTGCATCTAGTCTTGCTATATTTCAGAAGTTTCATGAAGTCTTCCCTAAGGAGTTGCCGAGAAGGTTATTTATGAGCCTTCAAAATCGTGAAAGGTATAACCATCTTCGGTTAAAAATCAGAAAATTCGAAACCAAAGTGAGTTAATTCTTGCAAGGAAGAAGGCAAGTAAGTCTTTAATTGCTTATATTAATCTGGGAAATATGGTACTAAAGCATGACGGGACTTTTAAAATATATACGGATAATCTAAATATTAATCACGTAACTTTTAAGTATAGACATCTGAATTCTTTCTTTGATAATATATTTATTTATACTGAAAACCGAGAGCATTTTAGTAAACATCTTAGGGCTGTTTTTTCTATTATAAATACACAAACCTTGGATGCTAAGATGGAAAAGTATGTTTATTACACTCATTCTATTAACCTTCTTAGTTGCATCATGAGTTTTCAAGGTATTAAAGTTGAACCGGCAGAAGTTAGGACAATTGAGGAATGGCCTAACACAACTAGTTCAAATCGAATTCGTTCACCATTTGAGTTGACAAGCTTTCATAAGCGTTTTGTTCGTGATCTTAGCAAGCTTGCTGCCACAATGGAGAAAAGAGAGATGCCATAAAATCAATTTAATAGGTAAGCACAGTACATATTCTACTTGCTATACTTCTAACTTGCTCCCTTTTGCAAATTTTTCAGATTATGTGGCTGATCGTGATGATGATTCGAGGACGAATCAGGCTTTTCAAGGGGGAGGGGATGATACGGTACCAACCTCGGGGCTGCCCAAGTCAAAGGAGCGCATACATAGACTAATGATGAGACCTAGAACACGGAACGTGATTCAACTAACTACATCATTTACCCAAGTTCTAAAGTATAAAGAGGATGCTAAGTTACATCTAGGAATGTTGTACGAGTCAAATTCTTAAGTTCACAAGTGTACAATTAGACCCTATGAAGCAAAGAGTCTAAGAAGGGAATTTTAGTAATCTTACAAGATGATGAGGGATTGGACAACTTTACAACAGTTTGGTAGAATGGTCATAACTTTCTATCCATTTATCCAATGGAGCTGATTCCAGTTGCATATTAAAGATAAGAGGCAGATCTACAACTTTCATGAGATCACGACATCAGATTCTGCCTTCTTGATATCCGAAATCTTCGTGCAAGTTGGCCCAACAAGCTGTCCAGAATTAGGATGAATTTAAAGGGCATTTTAGTCTTTTTGTACAATTAAAGTATACATTAGACTTTAATATTTTCAGCATATTTAATTACTTTATTTATGTGTTTTAGGCGTGTATAGCAAGGAATTGCTATAATAAAGGACATGTTTTCCATAGTGGTTAAGGAGTTGGTTATCTAGTTGCTAAGAGTCCTACTTCTTGAAGGACTCTTCACATTAGTAGTTATTTTCAGCCATGTTAGTTATTTTAGGCCCCTAAGATGCTAGAGAATAGGACATGTTGTGCATTATCTTGTTAGTGGTTTACTTGATAGCAAGTTGTGTTAGTAGTGCCCTAGGACCATTAGCATATGTTGTACGTTTTATATCTATTTGAGCATTTCATATGAATAGTTAATTTTGCTTATGAACATCAAATGCGTGATTTGATAGTAAAACTCATTTGCTTATGTAATTACTATTCTAGTTGTCCCTAGTTTTATGTAATGCTTATTTACAATGAAATAAAACTAGTACGATGTATGATTGATGATCATGTTTTACTGGTCATGTGTAATGAATACAAATCATATCATATATGCAATATATAGGGATACATTGTATTGGACGTGATCCGTTAGAGAAGTAATACTTCATGGTCCTTAGTCATAAGTATTACTTCCTCAATACTATTTTAGAATCCTTAGACCTTATGTCTCCCTTGATTCTAGCATGAATGGAGCCACGTTTTGACTCAATCGTACGTTGCTTTTAATCGAGTAATCAATAAGACTGATGATCGGATGTAGCGTCCTATTTGGTTTTAACTGGGATTACGTGGGAGTTATTATCCGATAAAGACTCCCACTACCAGTAGATGTCTAGGGGACGTGGGAGTTGAAGATTCCCACTGTCTAAAGAGGTGGATAGGACGTGGGAGTTGTTTTAGAAACAAACTCTCACAACCTATATAAACCTCTCTTGGCCGAAACCCTAGGTTAAGATTTTTTAGCCGCAAAAACCAAATCAATTCCCAAAATCAGATTTCTGGATTTTTCCTCTTCTCTTCTTTCTACATTCCCGAAACTCAGAAACGAAGAGCTAGCAATCGCTGCTCGTTTCGTCGCGTGGATACCGGTAGAAAGCGATTCTGCAAAGGAAGGCTTTTGGTGGCAACAGCACTCATCCGAAAGATACAACCTTTAAGCCGAAAACGTAAGTAATTTTCGCTGTTTTTCGATTCATTTACGTATGAGCGGATCCTTCAGGGGAGGACTCATGGGTGTTTGGAACGAGTTTCCGCCCATGAATCCCTTCAGTGGTATCAGAGCCAGGTTCATACGATTCGAATTCGATATTGTTAATCACATCATAACACTATCAATTTCGATTTGGTATGTGTATGTGTGAAAACAGAAAAGATTGTATCTTTTGTTCAATATATGTGATATTTGCATAAACTGATTTCGGATAATCTATCTACATGTTTTTGTATTTCTTGATATGCATAAACTGTTTTAATTCGATTATATTGCATGAACTGGTGTTATTAGTCCGATTATTTTGCATAAACTGTTTATGTTAATCTGATTAATGCATGAACTGCTAATGTGTGATTAAACGGTTTCTGTGAATCTGTAATTAATTGGATTAATTCGGTTATTACGCATAAACTGTATGTCTCCTGTCGTTAATTCGATTAACCAATGCATAATCTGATTATGTAAGTAAAGCAATTTATTCGGTTAGGCGGACCGCCGTCTGCGTCGCGCAGATTCGTCGTTCCCCTGAATTAAGACTTTGTGTATGTACTCGTTGTTGGTTTCATTGTGCTTTATGTGATTTTAGCATGGTGAATAGCATGGCCTACTATACCCCTTGTTTTACATATTTTGGTTGTAATTTTATAATACGGCCTGCGAGCCGTTTTTCAATGTTGTAAAATTGTAATCGCTTTCTTAGATTAGCTTTATTGCTTTACATTGAAGGCTGGGTATGCCCATGCAAATATGTAACAAGGCTGGAGACTTTATCCATGAGATGGATACTGACTTAGATTGACCATTGGCTCCCACAAGGCTCGTGGGAGTCATCATAGGATTAGGCCAATACAATGTATCCCTATATATTGCATATATGCATGAGATGCTTGTATAATTGTATTACACGTTTTACTGTCTTATTCAAACCGAACGTTTTAACTAAGACTTAAAATGCCTACCATACTCTAAGCACTCATTGAGCTTGGATCATCATTTTGTCTGCTTGCCAAAGCAACAGACAAGTGGTTATCTAAGCAAAGAGAGATGGGAAAATAGTGATTTCCATAAGCTTAGACATGGTTCTGCTAGTAGTGCCCTAGGACCATTAGCATATGTTGTACGTTTTATATCTTTTTTAGCATTTCATATGAATAGTTAATTTTGCTTATGAACATCAAATGCGTGATTTGATAGTAAAACTCATTTGCTTATGTAATTACTATTCTAGTTGTCCCTAGTTTTATGTAATCTATTTAACAATGAAATAAAACTAGTATAATGTTTGATTCATGATTACGTTTTACTAATCATGTGTAATGAATACAAATCATATCGTAGATGCAATTTATAGGGATACATTGTATTGGACGTGATCCGTTAGAGAAGTAATACATCATGGTCCTTAGTCATAAGTATTACTTCCTCAATACTATTTTATAATCCTTAGACCTTATGTCTCCATTTGATTCTAGCATGAATGGAGCCACGTTTTGACTCGATCATGACGTTGCTTTTAATCGAGTAATCAATACGACTGATGATCGGATGTAGCGTCCTATCATGGCTTGAATGTGAGAGGTATTGTAAGGAATTTGTCCCTCTCTATTATTAGAGTGAGATATCCAAGGGCCCCTCGATATGGAAAGACTATCTAAATGCATGGCCGTGCTCAAATGTATTTGATAAAGTGGTTATCAGATACTATTTGTTGGAACAGTCTACCTAGAGATCGAGCATAAATATAATTAAGCTTAATAAGGGTGACGACTACCATGCCTTATGCTTAATTAGGATATCGCGAGACAAAGGGATTAAATAGTGGATTGATATTAGGTTCCACCGTAAATTCATTCACTTTGGGTGGTCGCAATGTCCTGCTAGGGACCGCTTGTGATTTATGAACACATACTACTACTAAGTGTGTTTTCATTTCCATTGTGATATGAACCTACAGGGTCACACGCATAGACGAGCTAACGAGCTTCATGTCCAGATTCAATGAATCTAGAATGTGTCTAGGTTCATTGTATCTGACATTCACTTTTCTGAGAGTGATAAAGTGTTATTATTCGAATTAGAGATAAGGGGCATTTTCGGTATGGCTGGGATTACGTGGGAGTTATTATCCGATAAAGACTCCCACTACCAGCAGAAGTCTAAGGGACGTGGGAGTTGAGGACTCCCATTGCCGAGAGAAGTTGAGGACGTGAGAGTTAGTTCAGGGAACAAACTCTCACACCCTATATAATGAACTCTTGGCCGAAACCCTAAAGACTAATGCTTTCAGCCGAAATACCTTGATATCTAGAAAACAGTTTTCTGCCTCTCCATTTTCTCTATAATTCCTAAAACTCAGAAAAACGAAGAGCTAGCAATCGCTGCCCGTTTCGTCACGTGGATACTGGTAGAGGAACATTCCGTAAAGGGAGATCAATCGGTGGCAGCAATGTATCCAAGAAATAGCTTCTTCCATTCAAGAATCAGATTCTTGAACCCAAAACGTAAGTCTTTTTTTGAATTTTTCGGTTCTTTTTGTATGAGCGGATCCTTCAGGGGAGGACCCATGGGTGTTCGGAACGAGTTTCCACCCATGAATCCCTCCAGGTTTAACTTAGCTAGGCCATCAAAATAGTTTTGGGCCTAGGGCATAAAATGGGAAAAAGCCGGGACATATAGATGTCATTCCCATTAGAAGATTTTACTTCAATTATGGGTGTTAAGCCAAAGCTTTCCTATAACTATTGTAAAATGTTTTTCCCCACTACTTCTCAAGTGTTGAAATTGTGAAAAATGTTTTTTCTCAAAAACTAATGACTTTGCAAATAATTTAATGTAGATAATGGCAACCAATACATCACACAATTCATTGCGATCCGTCCTTGAGAAGGAAAAACTAAGCGGGACCAATTTCCTTGATTGGGCCCGCAACTTAAGGATTGTCCTTAAGCAGGAAAGAAAGTTGTACGTTCTTGATACGGACATTCCTGAACAGCCTGCAAATAACGCCCCTATAGCTGAAAGAGATACTTGGAAGAAGCATTTCGATGACTCCAACGATGTGACTTGTCTCATGTTAGTCACAATGAGCACTCGACCTTCAAAAACAGCTTTGAAGGAGTTGAGGCTTTCCGGATGATGGGCCACCAAGGAAATGTTCCAAGAGCAAGCTCGCCATGAAAGATCCCTCACAACTAAGGCGTTAAATAGTTGCAAATGGCCCCGGCACCTCTCGTAAGTGCACATGTTCTTAAGATGAAGGGCTATTTTAACCAACTTGAGAAACTTGGGGCTCTATAGGTCATGACATGGCCACATATATGATCTTGGGCTCACTCCCCACCGGAGTATGACCAATTTATTATGAACTTCAACATGCATGCCATGGAGAAGACCATACATGAAATACACGGATGCTCAAGCAGCCGAATCGAACATTAAGAAGACCCCCTGAAGTCTTAATGGTTCAAAAAGGGAATTTCAAGAAGAAAGGAAAGGGAAAGCCCATGGCCAAGAGAGGCAAAGGCAAAGGCAATGACAAGCCCAAGCCCCCAGCCCAAAGCCAAGGCACTAAAAGAAGGAGTTTGCTTCCATTGCAATGAACCAGTCATTGGAAACGGAACCGCAAGCTCTATTTTGGAAGAGAAGAAAAAGTGGAAAGGCCGCTGACTGTCTCTCCGGGTATTTATGTTATTGAAATTAACATGTCCTGCTCCCTACTAGTGGGTATTAGATACCGGTTGTAGATCTCACATTTGTGCAAATGTGCAGGGGGTTCAAAAAGGAGTAGATCACTAGCAAAAGGAGAAGTGGGCCCGAGAGTAGAGAACGGAGCAAGAATTGTTGTTGTAGCTACGGGACATTTAATTTAGTTTTTGCCAAGTGGCTCTTATTATAGAACTCGAATAATTGTCTTTATGTTCCAACTTTGAGTAGGAATATTATTTCAGCTTTCTTGTCCGGATATCAAGGTTTTGAATTAAATATTGTGAATAAAATTTGCACCATTCATAAAGATCGTATCTTTACTGGAGATGCCTCTTTGATGAATGGGCTTTATGTTCTTAACCTCGATGATTCCATTAAAAGGCCCATCTATAACATTAATACTAAGAGGTTTAAATCAAATGACTTAAACCAGACCTACTTTGGCACATACATGCTTGGGCCACATAAATGAGAAACACATATCAAAGCTCCATACTGTATGGAATTTTGACATCATTTTCGACTTAGAGTCTTAGTGAGACTTGTGATTCTTGCTTGTTAGGCAAAATGACTAAAGCTCCCTTTACCGGACAAAGTGAGAGAGCTTCCAATTTATCGGGGCCTCATACATACGCATGTTTGTGGACCAATAAACACTAGTGCTAGAGGAGGGTTTCAAAGTATTTCATCACATTCACGGATGATTTCAGAGATATGGCTACGCCTATCTAATGAAACATAAATCGAATCTTTGGAAGATTCAAAGAATTTCAAAATGAAGTACAAAATCAACTCGTAAAAGTATTAAGATACTTCGATCGGATCGAGTGGCGAATACCTTAACCAAGAGTTTGACGAACATCTTAGTGGTTGTGGAATTGTTTCGCAATTAACTCCTCCCCGGCACACCACAATGGAATGGCGTGTCGGAACGGAGGAATCGCACCTTATTAGATATGGTCCGATCTATGATGAGTCAAACAAGTCTTCCACTTTCTTTTGGGGCTACGCCTAGAAACCGCTGCATTTATATTAAATAGAGTTCCTTCTAAAGCTGTTCGTAAAACTCCATATTATATATGGATCGGGAAACGACTCTAGTTTGTCATTTCTCAAAATTTTGGGATGCGAGCGTACGTAAAACACTTGTTATCCGATAAACTCGCCCCTAAACCGACAAGTGTTTGTTTGTGGGATATCCTAAAGAAACTAAAGGATATTACTTCTATCTTCCATCGTGAGAACAAAGTGTTTGTTGCTCGTGATGGTTTATTCCTTGAAAGGGAATTTATTTCCAAAGAGGATAATGGGAGTAAGATCCATCTTGAGGAAATTCAAGATCCCCAAACAACATCCGAACCAACTTTGAAGTTCAAGCAAGCTCACGTGCTGACATCGAGCTTCAATCTTTGACACAAGGCCCAAGAAGGTCGAATCGAGTACATCAACGACTCGAGAGATATGGATTTTCAGGATCGATGATCATCGTCGAACTCGATTGATCAAGATGAACCCACTACCTACAAAAGAGGCAATTCGTAGTTCCGAGTCGATAAGTGGCTAGAAGCTATGATGTCCGAGATGCAATCCATGTACGACAACCAAGTATGGACTTTGGGTTGACCCACCCTAGCAAGGTCATTGATAACAAATGGTGTTATAAAAAGAAGACCGACATGGACGGGTAATGTACACACTTTTTAAATCGCGACTAGTAGTCAAAGGTTATAGACAAGTTCATGGTATTGACTATGACGAAACCTTTTCCCCCTGCCGTGATGATAAAGTCAATTAGGATTTTACTTGCCATAGCCGCATATTATGTCTATGAGATATGGCAAATGGATGTTAAGACCGCTGTCTTAATGGAAACCTTCTCGAGGACGTGTATATGACACAACCTCGAGGGGTTTGTTGATCCAACAAATCCTAGCAAAGTGTGTAAGCTTCAAAGGTCCATTTATGGATTGAAGCAAGCATCTCGAGTTAGAATCGCCGCTTGATGAACGTATTAAAGAATTCGTTTCATCAAAAACGAAGACGAGCCTTGTGTTTATAAGAAAGTAACTAATAATGCAAAGAGTGTTCCTTGTGCTTTATGTGGACGCCATCTTACCGATTGGAAATGACATCCCCACATTACAAAGCGCCAAAGCTTGGTTAGGGGAAGTGATTTTCCATGAAAGACTTAGGCGAGGCCACATACATTTTGGGGTATAAGAATCTATAGAGATAGATCTAACAAAATGATCTGGGCCTCGAGCCATAGTGGATACATTGACAAGGTATCAAACTGGGCTCACTTTGCAAGACTCCAAAAAGTGGATTCTTGCCCATGTCACATGGCGTTAAACTCAAAGCAGTAACTCAAGGGACCTTCCACAAGTGGAGGACCAAGAGCGCATGAGTAAGATCCCATATGCTTCTGCCATCGGGTCTTTTTATGTACGCCATGATATGCACTCACCCAAATGTCTCATTTGCTTTAAGTATGACTAGCAGATATCAATCTGACCTTGGAGAGTCACATTGATCTGCACAAGAGCATTCTTAAGTACTTGAGAAGGACTAAAGATATGTTCTTAGTTTACTGGAGGTCGTAGTGAAGTCCGGTTGTAAATGGTTACACAGACGCAAGCTTCCGGACCGACGTAGACGATTATAGATCGCAATCTGGGTTTTGTGTTTTGTTTGAACTGAGAGTGCCGTGAGTCGGGAAGAGCTCAAAGCAAGAAACCGTGGCCGACTCTACAATGTAGTTTCGAGTATCTAGTCGCTCTCAAGCAGCCTAAAGAAGCTGCTTTGGATCGGAAGTTTGTTGATGAATTAGGTGTTTCCCCAGCATCTGCGAACCCAAATGGACCTCTATTGTGATAGTACTCGTGCCATTTCACAAGCTAAGGAACCTAGATCTCACCAACAATCCAAACACATTCTCAAAGCGCTTTCCATCCGATTAGAGAGATCATCGACAGTAGGAGACGTTAGTATTTGCAAAGTTCATACAGCATCGACAACATTGCAGATCCATTGACCAAGCCACTCCCACACTTTCAAACACGAGAGTCATACTAGGTCAACGGGATTGAGGATCATGTATGATTGGACCTAGGGGCAAATGGGAGATTGTTAGTAGTGCCCTCAGGACCATTAGCACATGTGTGCTTTTATTATCTTTTTGAGCATGTAATTGAATAGTTAATTTTGCTTTTGATTATCAAATGTGTGATTTGATAGTAAAACTCATTAGCTTATGTAATTACTATTCTATAAGTCCCTAGTTTTATGTAATGCTTAATTTCTATGAAATAAAAACTAGTATGATTGTTGATTGATGATCTTGTTTTACCGATCATGTGTAATGGATACAAATCACATCATAGATGCAATATATAGGATACATTGTATCGACGTGATCCGCCGAGAAATAATACTTCATGGTCTTAAGTCATAAGTATTACTTCCTCAATACTATTTTAGCATCCTTAGACCTTATGTCTTCATTGATTCTAGTATGAATGGAGCCACGCTTTGACTCACTCTGGACGTTACTTGTAACAGTAGTAATCAATACGATCGATGATCGGATGTAGTGATCTATCATAGCTTGAATGTGAGAGACATTGTAAGGAATTTGTCCCTCTCTATTATTAGAGAGAGATATCCATGGGCCCATCAATAGGGAAAGACTGCTTAAATGCATGGTCGTGTCTCAAATGTATTTGATAAAGTGGTTATCAAATGCTATTTGTCAAACAAATCACCCGGAGATCGAGCATAAATACAATTAAGCTTAATAAGGGTGACGACCACCATACCTTATGCTTAATTAGGATATCGCGAGACAAATGGATTAAATAGTAGATTGATATTAGGTTCCGCTTGTATATTCATTCACTTTGGGTAGTCACAATGTCCCGCTAGGGGACCGCTAGTGATTTATGAACTCACACTACTACTAAGTGTGTTTTCACTGCCATTGTGATATGAACCTACAGTGGTCACACGCATAGACGAAGCTAACGAAGCTTCATGTCCGCATTCAATGAATCTAGAATGTGTCTAGGTTCATTGTATCCGACATTCACTTTTTATGAGAATAATAAAGTGTTATTATTCGAATTGTAGATAAGGGGCATTTTCTGTATAGCCCGGAATTACGTGGGAGTTATTATCCGATAAAGACTCCCACCGCCAGTAGAAGTCTAGAGTACGTGGGAGTTGAGGACTCCCACCGCCGAGAGGAGTTGAGGATGTGAGAGTTAGTTATGGGAACAAACTCTCATACCTTATATAATGATCTCTTGGCCGAAACCCTAGTCTATCAATTTTTCAGCCGCAAAAATCACCAACTCTCTGAAATCTGATTTCGCTTTTCGTCTCCCTTTTCTCTCACAATTCCCAAACTCGTAAAGACGAAGAGCTAGCACTCGCCACCCGCCTCGCCGCTGTGGATACCGGTAGAGGATATTCCGCAAAGGGAATTCCGTTGGTGGCAACAAAGCATCCAAGAAACGTCATCCTCCATTCAAGAAGTAGCTTCTTGAACCCGAAATTGTAAGCCTTTTCTTGGTGACGACCACCATAAATACAATTAAGCTTAATAAGGGTGACGACCACCATACCTTATGCTTAATTAGGATATCGCGAGACAAATGGATTAAATAGTAGATTGATATTAGGTTCCGTTGTATATTCATTCACTTTGGGTAGTCACAATGTCCTGCTAGGGGCCGCTTGTGATTTATGAACTCACACTACTACTGAGTGTGTTTTCATTGCCATTGTGATATGAACCTACTGTGGTCACACGCATAGACGAGCTAACGAGCTTCATGTCTCGCATTCAATGAATCTAGAATGTGTCTAGGTTCATTAGTATCTCGACATTTATTTTCCGAGAATAATAAAGTTGTTATTATTTCAGTATTAGAGAGAATGAGGGGTATTTTTGGTATTTGGTTTTAACTGGGATTACGTGGGAGTTATTATCCGATGAAGACTCCCACTACCAGTAGATGTCTAGGGGACGTGGGAGTTGAAGACTCCCACTGTCTAAAGAGGTGGATAGGACGTGGGAGTTGTTTTAGAAACAAACTCTCACAACCTATATAAACCTCTCTTGGCCGAAACCCTAGGTTAAGGTTTTTGAGCCGCAAAACCAAATCAATTCCCCAAATCGATTTCGGATTTTTCCTCTTCTCTTCTTTCTACATTCCCAAACTCGAAACGAAGAGCTAGCAATCGCCGCTCGCTTGGCCGCGTGGATACTCGGTAGAAAGCGATTCCGCAAGGGAAGACTTTTGGTGGCAGCAGCACTCATCCGAAAGATACAACCTTTAAGCCGAAAACGTAAGTAATTTTCGCTGTTTTTCGATTCGTTTACGTATGAGCGGATCCTTCAGGGGAGGACGCATGGGTGTTTGGAACGAGTTTCCGCCCATGAATCCCTTCAAGTTGTTGTTCAAGAGTCCTAGTTCTTCAAGGATTCTTCTTCCTATTGTTGTTAGGAACCAAAAACTCTCTATTTAAGGGATTCTTTGGCCTACATATTATTTACGTTAGATATATTGCTATTTTGGCAAGGTTATTCCTTTGCTTCTCGTGTATGAATTTCTTTTAAGAATTCATTAATTCTTGAGTTACTGTATTAACAAGTTTAGTTTCTCTTGTTGTGGTGTTTCAGCCTCCATCGATAATGAGCCTTCCTTAGCGTTGCGTTGATTGTATTCCCTTAGAAACTAGTTCGAGAATTAGAGAAAGATCCGGCACAATCAAAGTTTTCGAACCCTTTGGTACTTTGTACCTCACGGTTCTTCATCATCTCCACTAAGCAAAATCTCATTATATCTTATTGCCTTTCTCGTGATTAGTTCATATGAATCACTAGAGTAAGACTTTCATGAACCTTTTTCCTTGGTGAGGAGAAAATTTAGGCGAAAATGTGATTGGGGCAACTCTTCTACCACGACAAGGCAACAAAATATTTCCTCAATAGTTCGTTGTAATAAAAAAACAATTGAGATTACAGCAAACGGGAAGTATGAAAGTAAATTAAAAGATCCATCTAAGCTTCAAGTGCACCATCTACCAAAAGGATCACATGACAATTCACACAAAAAATTGGTAGTGAAAACGAGAAATGGGTGGACGCACGCAATCGTGTGATGCCTATTTTATATAGATTTCGTGAGCACTGTAGACAACTATCAATAATGAAGTGCAAAACTGATTAGGAATATAATAATTATACTGTCTTATTTGCTGCTCGCCCTTTTCCCAAAGAGCATACTAAGGCTCACGCCTCTAGAGTCGAACTTTCACACTGCTCATGATAAAGACTCATTACGTGTAGCCATGTCCGGCAACCCATCCTAAGACCCAGTTCCATCACAACCTATTTTAAAGTGTGGGCCTACTTTTTTTTAAAGCTTCTTTTATTGAATGTCACTGGGAATTAACATCCAGCTCAATTGGGCTTAGATGCTTTGAAAACATTTATGGCTAGTTACACAGTCATAATGGAAAAATGCAAAAGAATACTTATTCGCCAAATAGATGGTTTTCCTTGTTGATCTAGAGTACAAAATCCTTGTGTTTTTGGAGGTAGGCGGACAAAGGACATGAAAATGAAGGACTATTTCGTATCACAAGCGTGAATAGCCAAATAATCTGCTACCATGTTGCCTTCCCATAATATATGTTGGATCCTAGCATCCTCAAATAAGGCATAAGATGCATTGAAATCGGGCATTAAGATGTATCCATGATGCCGATATTCACACTACTCTTCTTCACCGAGTTCACTACCAAAGTCGAGTCTGTTTGTATCCATGATGCCGATATTCCCAGGGATCGCGCTAGTTTAAGGCCTTGCTCCAGCGCCACAATCTTAGAGTGTGAATTTGTCTCGACTTCCCCAATGTAAGAACACGATGCTGCAATGAAAGCTCTGTCTCCTCTTTTCAAGATGCAACCGGCACCCGCAATTCACGGATTTCCCATTGTAGCTCCATCTATATTAAGGATAATTGTTGAGGCATCTAATAAAGAGTTGGGTCATCGCACAATTTTGATGCGGTGGAGCCCCGCAGTGGGTGTCGGGTTGAGTGTGAGGCCTTTCACCTTGCAAAGGTCTCCTACGAAGGTGTCCAATTCATGTGTGAGTACAGAGGTTGACATTACTCGACCCTCAAAGAAGAAGAGACATATGGATTTCCACAATAAATAACAAACCGAGCTTGATAAAACAATCAATAAGGTTCCTTGCCTCCCATCTACCAAGTTCTTAGCATTTCATGTGGGGGAAAATAGGTCTAGGCTCGAGTATAAAGGCATAATATGAGACGCCAAGTGACATTCCAAAAAGATATGAGAATAGGAACCGTACCTCGTTTACAAGAGCACCTAAACACCACGTTGAAACCTTGTCGAATCAGCGTCTCTTCCAATGCAAGAAATTTGTTGAGGATTCTCCATAAGAATATGGATAGAGATAGTGGTAGTTCTTTAAACCAAACACATCCCTATAAAAACATGTCTATTGATTCGTCGTTTGTCCATGATAAAATGAATGTAATGAGAAAGGACCATCTGGTGTTGGCATCCATACCATTTTATCTGACTCAAGCTTAATTGTGAGAGTGGGAAATTCTCGAACTGTGGGCCCTGGTACATGCCTCATTAATTCGATAATATTCCAACCATCCGAGCCAAAGACATTGTGCATGAACGAATTACGGATTACTAAAGGTGCAATAGGCAATTGATCTCGAATCTTGCCCTGTAGCAGAAAGTTTTCATAATAAGCTGAGTATTCCCCATTTCGAATTAGCAATCCCATACACTACTCGCCCTGGTCTTTTACCTAGACCGTCAATTTCCAAATAGACAAGCACGATTACTGCACTACGGCCAAGCAGTCATGTTCCAAATCAAAACAATAACGAGAGTGCAAGAACATCGACCAAAGGAAGTTGCTAGTCTGAAATATCCACCACAGTTTAACAACAAAAATCAAACCGAGGCCATTTTGCGATTTCTCCTTACAAATTGACCTCAAGACATCTAATGTCTCCTTTGTGTGCCCGATGAGTTACCCCTAAAAAAGCTTGCAAAAATCTTTTTCACCTTTCTGAGAACAAAGAATGGCGGAGTCGTTGATGCTAAAGTGTGCAAGGCTATCGAATAGAGAACATGTTTTTGCAAAACCAATCTTCCCGCCATGTCCAATAATTTGTGTTGCAACCCTTATAACTTCTTTGCAACCTTATCAATCATGTGTTAGAAGTAATTGATCCGCGCTGCCATAGTATAAAGGGCAGCCAAGATAGGTAATGGGAAAATCACATTGTACGAAGCTAGTTACCATTTGTATCATTGATGCTTGTTGGTTCCCCGTCTTGGAAGAAACATGATGCGAAACCGTGATGTTTTATATCAAGGTTCGGCTTTTAAGCAGATCTTTCTCTATCTCGAATAGTTTCTATGGGAATATACTTAACACAACCCCGGGCAAGCTAAGTATCAATGAAGGCTGAAACACCACAACTAGAGAAACCAACTAGTTGATACAGTAACTCAAAAGGAATATGAAGTTCTACCGGAAGTTCATAAACAAGTATCAAAGGATTAACCTTAATCAAAATATCAATATATCAAGTCTAAGTAAAAGAGGTGGCCGAAATTCCCTTTAAGTAGAAGGTAATTCGGTTCCAACTCAAACTAGGAAAGGGAAATAAGAGTCCTTGAAGAATTAGGACTCTTGAATAACAACTTGCTATCAAGTAACTACCTAAACAAGATAATAGGGACATGTTCCTATTATCTTGGCGGCTAGAATCAAAATAACTACCAAATCAATGAAGAGTCCTAATTGCATTAGGACTCTTATTAACCAACTAACACACACATGGACACCATGTCCTTTATTATAGCAACTACTTGCTATACACGAAATTATAGTAATTAAATATGCTGAAAATAATTAAAGTCTAGTATAGACTTTAATTGTACACAAAAAGACTAAAATGCCCTTTATAATTCGTCCCCATTCTGGCAGCTTGTTGGGCCAACTTGTACGACAATATTGGATATCAAGAAGGCAGAATCTGGTCTTGTGATCTTCATAGAAGTTGTAGATCTGCCTCTTATCTTTAATATGCAATTGGAATCAGCTTCATTGGATGCCTATATCGAAAGATATGATCATTATACCAAACAGTAGCAAAGCTGTCCATTCCTTGTACACTTGTGATACTTAAGAGGTTGACTTGGGCAACATTCCTAGATGTAATTTAGAGTCCTCTTTGTATCGTAACATACGTTCCCTTGAGTTGGGCAGCCCCCAGGTTGGTACCGTATCAAAACATAATAGGAGCTCTTTCCAATGTTTATTTTTTTCTCTCAACACCTTTTCATAATCGCGAAAGAAGTGGGTGAGGCGCTCCAAATTACGCTTGGCTCCATTTGTAAGGAAAATATGCTATATATAAGAGTCAGTGTTAAAATCAATTGGTTTGAAATAATGGATTTATTTGTATATAAAGAAATGCTATTAAATCAACTATATCTAGATGGTAATATGCATAATGATTTAATAAATGACTTAATAGAAGTATGCATAACTGAAATAAGACTTATTAAACTTTTACGAAGATGTTTAAATAATGATTTAGTTACAATTATAATGAATAAAGTACATGACTACTATTTTAGGTGTGAAATAGCTTATAGTTTATCTGACCCGTATTATTATAATAACGATGATTCAGAAGAGATATATGATCTTATGATTGAATCAAATACTTATGACGAGTAGCAGTAATATGAGTAGTTATGAATGTGAAGTTTGTGAAATAATATTAGAAAATATTAGAATACTAGGACAAGAATATAATGATAATTTAAGATTATGTAAATTCTATGAAGATAGAGTTAATTGGATAATTTGGCAATATCTTCCTGTAGAATATGTTAGAAATCAAAGAATTATATTAAGAAATAAAATAGAGAATTATCATAAAGCTAATAAAGAATATATGGAACATCTTACAAGATTTCATAGTGATTAATTTTAATTAAAATAATGATTTGGATAAATGGAATATTGCAAGACATAATAATAGAATCTTTTCAAAAAGAAGTGATTTATGAAGAAATAAATATAAAATGTGATGAAATTGTTTAGACATGATATATGAAATATATAAAATAGAATATACAGATAGCGTTAAAAATAATTCAGAAGAAAATTCAGAAAAAATCATGAACAGTAATAGTGAACAACAATAATTTCAGCCAAAAACAGCAATAATTTCAAGATAACGTGAACAGTAATGAACAGTAAAAACAGCAATAAATAAAAAATAACAGGTTAAAATCATTCATATTTTAGCAAAACTAGATAACACTGAGCACCGTTCACTCAAAATAACAGGTTAAAATCATTCAGAATTTAGCAAAACTAGATAACACTGAGCACCGCTCAACCTAATGGTATCAGAGCCAGCGGTATGGAATATTCTAAAGATATAAATAGATATAATAAGATAAAAAGAATTAATAAATATAAGGAATATTGTAAAATGAATTATAAAATACAAGAAAATAATAAAAATTACAATCAAACAAATAAAATAGGGAAAGAAATTGTAGATGATTGCATAAGACATTATGGTCATGAAATATTGAAACTAAAAGAATACTATAAATGAGTTGAGAAATTTTTTTAGAAGAAATAAAAAATTTAAGAGTAATATTAAAAGAAATAAAAGATTATAAAACAAGTTTTGAAGAAAAGCTAGAAAACATAGATAATAATATAATAAAACTACAAAACATAATAGAAGGATGTGAAAAAACTACAAGTATAGCACTAATAGAAACAAGAAATCTAATAGAACAAGTTAATAAAAATCCTATAAAGAAAAAAGAAAAAAAGCAAAAAAATTTATATAAATCGATAAAAGATATAAAATTATTCGATAAAATACCAGAAAAAGGATCACCAGATGAAGCTTTTATGAAAATACATCTTCCAAGAATAATAAATAAAGAAAAGGAATATATAGAAAAAAATGGAAAAATTAGTTATAAAAGAAGATAAAAAGAAAGAAACTGATGAATCCCGAAATAGATATAGACAATCTTGCAGATAATTTAAGTCAGTTATCACTAGATAATTTAGAATTTAATATTAAAGATATTTATGCAGGTGAAATAGGAGGACCTTCCACAGTTAAACCAGAAATAGAAATAGACCCTTTAGGAGAAAGTTATGCTCCTATTATCAATAATAGGATAAAATATTATGATAACTTTATAAATAAACAAAAAAATGAAGAATACAGAGGAAAATATTATCCTTGTCCTGATAAAGAATAACCTATAGTAAGAGAAGAAACAAAATTAAATATAGATTGTAGTACTGATAGATATAAAGACATATTAACTTGGGAAAAGAATATGTTGATCTTCTTATTAACAGTAGAAAATGATGCTAATTGGAATAATGAAAGAAAGTTTGAATTTATAATAGCTACTTTCGATGGAGCAATAAGAAATTGGTGGGAAGGAGTAGGATATGATGCTAAAGCAATAATAAAAAGAAATACAGAAACTGAATTAATACAAAGTGATAGTCAAGGATTAAGCATAATGATAGATTATTTAGGAAGTGAATTTGTTGATATATAATGGATAAGAAATAAAGAAATTGAAATAATACAAGAAGCAAGATTAAAATTAATTATATACAAATATGCGATATATGTTATCTTAAACATTATATTAATGAAATTACTGATTATTATTATAAACAATATTATAGTACAATAAGTCAACAACCATATTTAGATATGTTTTATGGTAAATTACCATACCCATGGAATATACAAGTTAGAAGGCAATGGGAAATATATAAAAATAGTGAAGAAGCTAAAACCAATTTAGATACTTTGGGATTAAGGATAAGAATTATGCTAAATTATTTTAATGAATTATGTCTAAATAATAGCTTAATGAAAAAATCTAAGAGAGTAAGAGATATATGTTGTGAGCAATTTGATCCACCATGAAACTGGGGATGTCATAATCAAAAGAAAAGAAAATACAAAAAAAAAGAAAAAGAAAAAGAAATTTAAGAAATATAGAACGAAATATTTTAATAATACAAAGGGTAAATGGTGTATTTAGTCCTGAAACAATTTTCGTTTGGCAAGTTTGGTCCCTAAAGATTGTTTGCAGCTGTTTAGATCCTGAAACAATTTTCGCTTGGCAAGGTTGGTCCTAAACGATTGTTTGCATCTTTTTAGGTCCTTTTGTATTTGTTAGTCAAGTGTACATGGGTATAATAGGAATTTCACATATTTTTTAGATAAATATCATTTGTACTCAATTGTAAATATAATAAAATATAAATACCTAATTATAAAACTAAAAAAATAAAACCATCATCCAATTCCGGCCAAATTCCGGCCGGAATCCGGCCAAGAAGGGAGGAGCAGCAGAGGGAGAAGAGAAAAGAAGGGAGGAGGCGGCTGGAGGGAGAAGAAGAGAGGAGGGAGGAGGGGGCTGGAGGGAGGAGGAAGAAGGGGGAGGCAGCTGGAAGGAGGAGGCTACCGGGAGTGGAGGCGGGCCGGGAAGGAGGAGGGGGGAGGGATGAGGGAGAAGAGGAGGCGGCGGCTGGAAGAAGGGGGGAGGAGACTACTGGAGGGAGGGAGGGAAGAAGGGGGAGGCTACGGAGTGGAGGAAGGAGGAAGAAGAAGAAGGAGGAGTAGGAGAATTTTTTTAATTTTGCAATTAGGTATTTAATTTTAATTATCTTTACAATTAAGTCCATATGATATTAGTTATCTAAAAAAATGTGAAGTTCCAATTTTGCTCACATCACTTGTTGACTAACATTCAATATTTCAAAAAAAAAAGTCAAAAGGACCAATTCCTGACCCATAACTTGATTGAGGATCTAAAAAGTTGCAAACAATCTTTAGTGATCAACTTTGCCTAGCGAAAATTGTTTCAGGATTAAATACACCATTTGGCCTAATACAAAACCAAAATACAGAAAGAAAAAATTCTATAAGAGAAATAAGACAAATAATAAACCAAAGAAATTTGATAATAAAAAAGATTGTAAATGTTGGAGTTGTGGAGAAATAGGATATAAAAGCTCCGATTGTCCAAAGAAAAAATTTAGGATACTTGAAGAAGAATTTTTTGGATAGTTTGATAATACAAAATTATTATGATTTCTCTGAAAATGAGTCAATATATTTCTCAGGTTCGGAAAATGAGTGAATTAGAAAAAATAGAATCAGAAGAATTAAAAAATATAGAACAATATGAGAGAGAAAAAGGATTTGCATTAAAAGCAACCTTTGATCATCAGAAATATAATAAAATAATTAATAGACAATTAAAATGTTTAAAAGAGATAAAATAGTTATTCATGATGATAACTCGTAAATTTATCTTTATTTTCTTCTACTTTAATAGTAATTTTGAGCTTCAAAAAGTATTTACATATCGAGTTTCGAGTTTAGAATGGTATAATCCTCACTTATTTGTGTTTGCATTTGTAGGGGCAAAATAGTCTTTTGAAGGATAAAAGTGAACCGACTTGCAGAATAAGAAAAAAGATGCTGGAATTGAATATATGATCTTTACGGACTAGAAGAGTTCTGGTGTACTTCAACTACTTTAAAGAATCTTGAAGAGTTGTATTTTATGTCAACTACTCTAAAGGAGTGTGGAGAGTTTTAATATATGTCAGTTACCTTAAGCTAGCAGGTTTCTAGTTCTATAAATACTCTTTAATAGTCTTAGGAAAAGAAAGTCATTATTAGATTATTCTAGGTTTTGATTTGTTATTGAATTTTTCTCTAGTATGAGCTAAACATTTATTCTAAGGCCATGATGTAGCTAGATTAATTTTATATGTTATTCTATTGATTTTGTTATTCGATTAGTGTTGTGGAATTAATTTCTTATTATTGTTCTTAATGCTTTTGTGTGATTAGCTACCACTCAAATTGTCTTTACATTAACTTGGAAGATTTGCGACAGCTGACCTTGTTAATTAGGTTAAATAATCTGAACATAAATTGCATGCAAGATAGACATATACTTGTATGGTTTGTGCGATCTTTATGATTTCATATGTTTAATGCATTTTTATGGGTTAAAAGCAACATAGACATATAGTTGGTTTATTCATGAGAATAGGTTTGATAAGCCTTGAAAGAGGTTATTAGATATAATTGGAAATCGATCGATTAATGAAACTCACTCTAGAATAACATATCATTAGGATAATATATTGGTTAATTTAGTGAATTCATGTGCCTTAGATCTTTCTCTTATCGAACTTCTTGTTCAAGTTATTTGTTTTATGTTAGTTAATTAATTTAGTTAAATTAAATCATCATCAACCATCGTATTTATTTTACTTGCTTTTGATCATTGTAGAATTATTTACTTAGGAATTAATTAATTAATTATTATTCTCTGTGGATCGACCTTGACTACTACAACATCGACCTAGTATACTTGCTAGTATAGATTTTGCGTATCAAGTTTTTGGCGCCGTTGCCGGGGAATAGTTGATTAATTTTATTTCTTTGTGATTTTAATTTTACTTTGGTCTTTATTTAATTTAATTGTTTTTTTTAGGCATGACAACAACATTCGAGGTGGTTTCCAAATTGGCTGAATTGACAAATCAAGTTAGCCTCCTCATGAATCAAAGAAGCAACCAAAACAATTTTGGATATCCACCATACCAGGAAGCATATTATATGGGAGCTGAGAGGCAATGCACGTCTCAATGGAATGATTCTTACTCCAACACTTATAATTCGGGGTGGAGGCCACACTCGAATTTTTCATGGATGGATCAAGATACTCAACAGCAATATATGGCTCTTCCACAACAACCTCCCCCAACACAAGAAAGGACACCTCAATATGAGGAAACTTTGATTCAATACTTACAAAAGTTGGAGGCTAAGATAGACCTATTTGCTCATACAAGTCAAGTTTCTATCAATGACTTGGAGGTTCAAATTGGTCAATGTGGTAGAAAATTAAAAGATAGAGCTTCAAAGATACTTCCTAGTGACATAGAGAAAAATCTCGTGGAGCGAGTTCATGCAATGACCATCAGGAGTGGAAATCAAATACAATCAGTGGAAAAGTCTAAAGAAGCTGAAAAGGAAAGGAATGAGGGCGACAAAACAATAGATTCTTCAAAGGAGGATAAGTCAAAAGAGGGAGACTCTAAACCTTATATTCCTCCTCCACCTTATGTTCCTCCTATTCCCTTTCCCCAAAGACTTGCAAAGAAAAATATCGATAAACAATTCTTTAAGTTTTTGGATGTATTTAAAAAGTTGCATATTAACATTCCTTTTGCAGAGGCTTTGGAGCAAATGTCGAGGTACGCGAAATTCATGAAGGAGATGCTAACAAACAAGCGTAAGCTCGACGATTGTGAGACAGTAATGCTTACGGAGGAGTGCTCTGCCATTCTGAAAAGGAAGTTGCCCCAGAAATTGAATGATCCAGGGAGTTTCTCTATTCCTTGTACTATTGGGCAATTAAACTTTGATAATGCATTAATTTAATGCCTTGTCTATTTCTAAAAAGTTGGGACTAGGCAAGGTGAAATCTACTAACATGACATTGCAACTAGCAGATAGGTTTATAATTTATCCTTGTGGTATAATTGAAGATGTTTTTGTTAAAGTGGATAAATTTATTTTCCCTGCTGATTTTGTTGTAGTGGATATTAATGAGGATAGTGAGGTTCCCCTCATTCTTGGTAGACCTTTCCTTGCTACTAGTAGAGCTTTGATAGATGTTCAACTAGGAAATGTTACTCTTAGGGTTGAACACGAGGAGGTTGTTTTTAATATGTATAAGACGATGAAAGTTTCTACAGAGAGTGATTCTTGTTATCTTGTTAATTCTAATACTTCTCTTGCACATGATTTTAAAGATAATTTGACTAATAAGCCTCTTGAGTTTATTCAGCAGGAAGATATTGAAAAAGAAGAAATTAAGGAGGATACAATGGAGCACGTTTCTCATCCTAATACACATCCTCCTTATTCATCTTGTAAAAATGAGCAATTTGAGGAGTTAGGAAAAAATTTAGAGAGACCGATGCCATCTGCCGAGAAGCCACCGCCATTTGATTTCAATTTTATTCCTTCTCACTCTCAATTTAATCGTACTTATTTTGAAGGTTCATCTGATTTACCTGTACTTAATTCTTCATATTTTTCAGGTGTAACAAAAACCTTGGAGTTAAGTGAGTTTGGTAGACTTCCAATTGGAACTCACACGAACGATCAAAGGTTTAAAGAGGGCTTGAAATTGCTCCATGACAAGAGAATTCACAATGAGCAACGAATCGGTCATAAATTTGGTGAAGAATTTGACGATTTCAAAGTGTCCTACAATCTTTGGCATCCTCCTTAAGTCTCTCTTTAGGTAATGCGTCAATAAATAAAAAGTGGACGACGTTACTCCATAAGAACAATAATTTTTATTATCTTTCTTGGTTTGCACCCAAAATGCACGTGTGACAATCTCACGTTAAACGAGTACTAAGTATTATTTTTATTAATTTTTTTCCCTTAAAATTTTAAGTTTTTTTTCGTAAGTATTAAAAATATTTTTTTTTTTAAAAAACGTTTTTTTTATTATGAGTATCATAGGATTTAAAGACAAAAAAAAAAAATTATTTTTTTATTTTTTTATTTTAAAAAAAAAAACAAAACCAGGGCTAGATTCTTGGACCAGCCCTGATATCTCCTCTCATTCTAGGCATAAAAAGAAACAGAGAGTTTGGTTTTTGCTTCCATCCATGGAAGTAGAAACCAGCCATGGTTTGAGTTAAATCAAAAAAAATAAATTGAATTTAACAGTAAAATGCCTGCAAAGGCCCATTCCAAACATCCTGCGCGCAGGCAATTTAGGATTTTTTTTTAACAGTTTTTCCAAAGTGCCAGCCTACACCTGATCCGATCCCCTTCTTGTCTTCACATGCCACGTCATTTTTCTCTCCGTCTCTTCCCCTCCCCTGCCCGACTTCTCTCTCTCTCTCTCTCTCATCCTTCTTCACACCAAATCCCTTTCCCTTTTTTATTATTTTTTTTTTCCTTTTCCTTTTCCTTTTCCTAAATCCTTTTCCCCTGCTCGATTTTTTTTTGTTCACACCAAATCGTTTTCCTTTCTATTTATTTATTTATTTTTCCTTTTCCTTTTCTAACATTAAATTCCTCCTACCTATTTCCATTTTTGTGTGCCTCTATTCACAAATTTTCTTTCTTTATTATTTTTATTTTTCTTCCCTTTTTTACCAAGCACCCATTAATCATTGAAGATTCACATTCACGAGGCGAATACGGATTAGATGGTCGCGGGAGTCATGGTCCTGAGGAGTCTTGAGGCCACTTTTTCTCCTCGTTCCCACTTTAATCAGTGCAGTATTGTTCTCTTCCCTTAATCCTTTGCTCTTTATTTTCACATTGAGGACAATGTTCGATTTAAGTTGGGGGGAATTAAGTTGTGGATTGTTTATGTTTACCTTTAGTACTTTATTTTATTTGTTTTCGTTAGGTTTATTTGATATTTTTTAGTAGTTTTGCATATTATTAGAAAAATAAAAAATCCAAAAACATCATAAAAAGAAAAAGTTAAATTAATTAATTGTGGATACGTTAATTTTAACAACTTTAAGCATTATTCTCCATGATTTCCAATCTTTGACTCGTGCCACTAGAAAAATTGGAAAATTAAAAAAATTAAAAAATATTTTTGAGTGATTATCTTGTGTGTATGTATATGTGATAGAACTTGTATTTGGAATTAGACTTTGAGACCTTTTAAGATAACTCTTGTTTTGTTGTTTATTGGATTTATGGTTACCCATTACACTACACAACTCTTGACTCATAATATATCGCTTTAAAGGACGACTAGGTAATTTTTTTTAATTAAAAAAAAAATGCGACAAAATGTCGAATGTTTGTTTTCGGGCTCTACTCCGCTGCTCTTGGTTATAAAAAAGTTGAAAAAGAAAAAAAAACAATCAACACACTAAGAGTATGAGTATGCGAAATGAGCACACCATTAAGCGAGTGATAAGAAAATTCACACTCCTTGGTGCCCGCAATAAAAAGTATAAATTGGGTTTTACTCCGCTGATCTTGAAAAATGGAAGATTATGAGTATGCGAAATTAGCACGCCACTAAACGAGTGATAAGAAAGTTCACACTCCTTGGTGAACTATGAGTCCCAATAGAAACTTTGTAACTTTGAATGTGGTAAAGAAATTGAATGATCTTACTCAGTCTTACTTTAATTCTATATATTCGTGAGTCAAAATAAAAGCACATTGCACAAGGGTACCTATGGATTGAATTGTAGCAAAAAGAGGTGTGAAAGATAAAGGTCTGTTTGCCTAGTTCTTAATACAAGCTTCTTGATTGCATACTTTTCATGAAATTATAATGAGAGATTGAGTGAATTGCCTTATACTATTTCATTACTCATATTTGTGGCACTTGTTATATTGGAATGATTGGAGATTAATATTTGAGTTGTTAAACTTGTTGATTCCATGGTTTCTTTTTACTTGTTCTTGAGGAGTTTTGTTTGTCGGTTTTACCTTGTGTCTAAATTGCTTGAGGACAAGCAAATGCTTAAGTTGGGGGGAATTTAATAACTCGTAAATTTATCTTTATTTTCTTCTACTTTAATAGTAATTTTGAGCTTCAAAAAGTATTTACATATCGAGTTTCGAGTTTAGAATGGTATAATCCTCACTTATTTGTGTTTGCATTTGTAGGGGCAAAATAGTCTTTTGAAGGATAAAAGTGAACCGACTTGCAGAATAAGAAAAAAGATGCTGGAATTGAATATATGATCTTTACGGACTAGAAGAGTTCTGGTGTACTTCTACTACTTTAAAGAATCTTGAAGAGTTGTATTTTATGTCAACTACTCTAAAGGAGTGTGGAGAGTTTTAATATATGTCAGTTACCTTAAGCTAGCAGGTTTCTAGTTCTATAAATACTCTTTAATAGTCTTAGGAAAAGAAATTCATTATTAGATTATTCTAGGTTTTGATTTGTTATTGAATTTTTCTCTAGTATGAGCTAAACATTTATTCTAAGGCCATGATGTAGCTAGATTAATTTTATATGTTATTCTATTGATTTTGTTATTCGATTAGTGTTGTGGAATTAATTTCTTATTATTGTTCTTAATGCTTTTGTGTGATTAGCTACCACTCAAATTGTCTTTACATTAACTCGAAGATTTGCGACACTGACCTTGTTAATTAGGTTAAATAATCTGAACATAAATTGCATGCAAGATAGACATATACTTGTATGGTTTGTGCGATCTTTATGATTTCATATGTTTAATGCATTTTTATGGGTTAAAATCAATATAGACATATAGTTGGTTTATTCATGAGAATAGGTTTGATAAGCCTTGAAAGAGGTTATTAGATATAATTGGAAATCGATCGATTAATGAAACTCACTCTAGAATAACATATCATTAGGATAATATATTGGTTAATTTAGTGAATTCATGTGCCTTAGATCTTTCTCTTATCGAACTTCTTGTTCAAGTTATTTGTTTTATGTTAGTTAATTAATTTAGTTAAATTAAATCATCATCAACCATCGTATTTATTTTACTTGCTTTTGATCATTGTAGAATTATTTACTTAGGAATTAATTAATCATTATTCTCTGTGGGATCGACCTTGACTACTACAACATCGACCTAGTATACTTGCTAGTATAGATTTTGTGTATCACATGAATATCACAATATAGAAAAAGCAATAGATGTAGAACATCTAGATGGTAGTATAAAATTAAGTTTACTAAGCAATAAAGAAATTGAGAAATCAATAAGTAAAATAAAAGATAAAAATAAGGCTAGTAAAATGCAATATATTATGATAAATGCAATACAAATTAATATAAAAGCATTATTTAAAGAAGGAATAGATAGTCCAATAATAATTAGTTTACATGATCAAAGATTTAAGGATGCACAAATAGGACATTTAGGAAGCATAAGTGGTAATTTATTCTATAAAAGTTCAATATTCACTTGTTATCCTAGATTTTGTATACATAGAAATGATAAAAAAAATATAGATGATGTGTTAAGTTTACATTTTAAATTACTAAAAGATATAACAATGAAAAATAAGAATAAGGCATTAACTTTTCATTATAGAGCATTATATGCCTTAACAAATAGTAATCATTGTGATATTTATTCTAATAAACCTCAAATAGATATAGAGGAAGATTTTAAGGATTTAGCTGAAACTATACCTTCCATATTAATTACACCAACAGAAGATATTCCTATAAACATTAACATAATAGATAAACCTACATTAGAAAATATAGCAAGTACTTCTAGAAGAAGTTTTAGAATAATGAGAAATTTTTATTAGTAATAAAAATAATAATAGTAAGACGTTAGTTATTGAAGGAGAATATTTAAATGGTATAGAATTTATTAATGGAAAAATATTAATTGATACAGGAGCAAGTAATAATCACTTGGCCAAAAATAAAGATAATGGACTTCAAAATTTTAAAAGTAGTAATCCATATATATATATATATATATATATATATACTAACTTTGAAGGTAAAAAAGTATATCGTGAATTAGAAACAAAACTAAAAGTAACAATCAATAATTATAATTTTTTAATTAATTGTTTTGTTGACCCAAATATGTGTGGGGATAAAGAATATGATATTATATTAGGAAATAGTTTTTTTAATTCTTTAGATAATTATAATATAACTAAAGAAGGTATATTTATTAATCATGGAGATAAAAGTTTCTTTGTTAATAAAATACACTAATAAAGTATGAAATTTGATATTCCACTAGATGTATTTATAAGTTTAACCATAGCATAAAATGATATTACAACATCTGCCTTACTAGATAATGGATCTGAAATAACCCTAATAAAAGAAAAACTTTTAAATAATATAGAACCACTTAATATTAAAATAAAAGGAATATCAGGAAAATTAGAGGAAATAACAAAAGGAGCTAATAATTTGAAAATTATTTTAGGTAATAAAATAATAAATATACGCAGGGTATATTGTTATGAAAATATAGAACATGATATGTTATTAGGAAATGATTTTATACAACAGTTTCAGAACTATCAACAAACTATATATAATATTATACTTAAAACTCCTTGTGGACATCTAGGGTGTGCTTGGACAAGGTCTTGGTTTGGGTTTGAGTTTGGGTTTGGGTTTGAGCGGGAGAGGCTAAAAAACGGGCGGGAACAATTCAAATTCAAATTTTTTTTTTCAAATAATCGTCCATTTTCAAATTTTGGCTTCACAAATTTGGAATTTGAACATCTCCCGTCAATTTATGAGGTAAAAATTTTGAATTTAACGATTATTTGAAGAAAAAAATTTGAATTTGAATTGTTCCCGCCAATTTTTTAGCCTCTCCCGCCCAAACCCAAACCCAAACCAAGACCTTGTCCAAGCACACCCCTAATAAAAATACCTAGAGAGTTCTATCCCTATAAAGTTCAACCTACCAATCGTGGGGGTAAAACAGTTTGGGAAAAGATAAAAATAAACAAGATAAGTGGTAAAAATAAGGAAATAAAGGTAATAAATATAGAAAAAATAAAAGAATTACTTAGACAATCTTATCATGATAACCCATTAGCATTTTGGGATAAATATCAAGAAAAGACAATTTTAAAAATAAAATAAAAATACTATAATAAGAGTAAGACCCATGGAATATAGTCAAGAAGATAAAGAGGAATTCCGTAAACAAATAAATGAGTTATTAGAATTAAAACTTATTCGACCATCAACTAGTCCTCATAGTAGTCCTGCTTTTTTAGTTATTAATGAAGTAGAAAGAAAGAGAGGAAAAGCTAGAATGGTAATAAACTATAAAATGTTAATAAGAATACGGAATTTGATGGATATTTTCTACCTAAGAAGGAAGTATTACTAAATTTAGTTAAAAATAATAAATTATATTCAAATTTTGACTGTAAATCAAGTTTTTGGAAAAAAAATATGCATGAAGATAGTATAAAATATACAGCTTTTAGTACACCTGTAGGGCATTATGAATGGTTGGTTATGCCATTTGGATTGAAAAATGCACCTCAAATATTTCAGAGAAAGATGGATAAGATATTTGGAAAATATGATTATTTGGTTGTATATGTAGATGATATATTAATTGCTTCCAATAATTTAGAAGAACATAGAATTCATCTGTTAGAATTTTCTAAATGCAAGGCAAATAAAATAGTTTTATCTGAAAAGAAGGCCATAATAGAAAAAGATAAAATAGAATTTCTTGGATTTATACTAAGTAGCCATGGAATATAATTACAACCACATATAAGTAGAAAGATAAATGAGTGTCCAGATAAATTAAGAAATAAAAATGAAATACAAATTTTTTTAGGATGTCTTAATTATGCTGAAGGATTTATACAAGATTTAGCTAAAAAGAAAATGAAAATACAAAAAATATTAAGAAAAAATAATTTAGAAGGTTGGCATAATGAGCATACCTATATAGTTAAAACATTAAAAAAAGAATGTAAATCATTGCCTAATTTAAGAATACCAGATGATAGTGATAATTTAGTTTTACAGACTGATGCTTTGATAATCACTGGGCAGTCTTATTAAAGACTGACCTAAATGAAATATGCAGGTATAGTAGTGGAACATTTAAAGATGCAGAAGTTAATTATGCAACTCATGAGAGAGGGAGATTTTAGCTATAATCTTTTAGTTATAATCAAAGGAATACAGAAATTCTATGTGTTTCTGATTAAAAAGCCTTTTTTTATAGAAACCTATAATACCCAAATAAAAGCCCTCATTGAAAATAATTATCCATCCACTACCCAATACAAAAGAATACTTAGATGGCAATCATTTCTCATTATACAATTTTAAAGTTCATTGGATAAAAGGATACAATAATTATCTCAGTGATTTCTGAAAGGATTCATGGGCAGAAACTCATTCTAAACACCCACGAGTCCTCCCCCGAAGGATCCGCTCATACAATAGGAATCGGAAAAAAAATCTAGACAGAAACTTACTTTTCGGGTTCAAGAATCTGATTCTTGAATGGAAGTTGTTGTTTCTTGAATAGGATGTGTGCTGCTGCCACCAAAAGCCTTCCCTTGTGGAATCGCTTTCTACCGGTATCCACGCGACGAAACGGGCAACGAGTGCTAACTCTTCGTTTATGAGTTTAGGGAATATAGAAAGAAGAGAATGGCAGAAATCCTGAAATCTGATTTCGGGAGAGATTGGTTTATTGCGGCTCAAGCATTTCTTCCAGGGTTTCGGCCAAGAGAGGTTTATATAGGTTGTGAGAGTTTGTTTCAAGAACAACTCCCACGTCCTATTCACCTCTTTTGGCAGTGGGACTTCTACTGGTAGTGGGAGTCTTTATCGGATAATAACTCCCACGTAATCCCAGTTAAAAACAAATACCAAAAATACCCCTCATTCTCTCTAACTCGAAATAATAACAACTTTATTATTCTCAGAAAATAATGTCAGATACAATGAACCTAGACACATTCTAGATTCATTGAATCTGGACATGAAGCTCGTTAACTCGTCTATGTGTGTGACCCTGTATGGTCATATCACAATGGCAATGAAAACACACTTAGTAGTAGTGTGAGTTCATAAATCATAAGCGGTCCCTAGCTGGACATTGTGACTACCCAAAGTGAATGAATTTATGGTGGAACCTAATATCAATCCACTATTTAATCCTTTGTCTCGCGATATCCTAATTAAGCATAAGGCATGGTAGTCGTCACCCTTACAAGGCTTAATTATATTTATGCTCGATCTCCAGGTAGACTGTTCCATCAAACAATATTTAATAACCACTTTATTAAATACATTTGAGCACGGCCATGCATTTAAACAGTCTTTCCCTATCGAGGGGCCCATGATATCTCTCTCTAATAAGAGAGGGACAAATTCCTTACAATGCCTCTCACATTCAAGCCATGATAGGACGCTACATCCGATCATCAACGTATTGATTACCCGATTAAAAGCAACGCATCTGACCGAGTCAAAACGTGGCTCCATTCATGCTAGAATCAATGGAGACATAAGGTCTAAGGATTCTAAAATAGTATTGAGGAAGTAATACTTATGATTAAGGACCATGAAGTATTACTTCTCTTAACGGATCACGTCCGATACGATATATCTCAATATATTGCATCTATGATATGATTTGTACTCATTACACATGATTAGTAAAACATAATCATCAATCAAACATCATACTAGTTTTATTTCATTGTAAAGTAGATTACATAAAACTAGGGACAACTAGAATAGTAATTACATAAGCAAATGAGTTTTACTATCAAATCACGCATTTGACGTTAATAAGCAAAATTAACTATTCAGATGAAATGCTCAAAAAGATATAAAACGTACAACATATGCTAATGGTCCTAGGGCACTACTAACAATTTCCTTTCAATAAATCCTGAATTTGCTACATAGCAAATTAACGTCCTCTTGAGAACGGTAAATGTCAAGGCTAGTCCGAATTACGATTCCGGTAAAGACATAATCAAATCCGTATGTGTTGCCTATTTACGAAAAATAGGAAGTAATAACTTTATAAGTTATGAAAGAAAATGAATGATAATTATACTTCATTTTTATAACTACAACGATAATTATAGCTGTTTTGTTTTATTTTGCAGATAATGGAGAATATTATCAAGAAAATGGAAAATCTTGAAATACTCAATAAATCTCTTAATGAAAAGATTAAAGATAGCTTTAGAGGAACAACACAAATTGCATATGATATGACTGTCCTATTAAATCTACAGAATGAGATAAAGGCAGATAGGGAATTCTTTATGGCAGCCATAGTAGATATGAAAGTAAGTTTGGCAGGATTCAGAAAACCAACTACATATAAAGAAGCAGTAACACCAGTACCAATATTGGATAATATCAAATTGGCTGAATATGTGGAAAAGGATCCTGAGAAAGATAATACAGATAAAAATAATAGTATAGATAAAAAAAAGGGAAAATAATAATAACAAGACAAGGAGGTGAATCATCATCTACCCCCCAAAAAAAAGAGTAAATGGGAAATAGAGTTCCAAGAAATAGTTAATACGGTATATTCTATAGTTGAAGACAACCCTTACTATCGGGCACCAGGCAAAAATATTTATCAAAGAATAATTTGCCTACAAGGATCTGAGCCTTAAAAAATCAAAATATTAGCAGATTTTGGGTTTATACATATAATCTATCCAAGTAAAAATCTTATGGAAATAGAAAATTTTGATATAATTTTTAAGTTCACAATAAGTAAGTATTCCCAAGGAAGGGAGATATTCATAAAGTTCTATTCGATAAGTCCGGATGAAGACAATATATAGTTCAACACCCAATAACTGTTGGATTAAATACTCAAGATCAGGAAATTGAGTTAAATGATGAATACATAAAAACTCCCATAGTATCTGAAGTCTGGGTGCATAAAAGACGAGCTGACGGAATAAGAGCAATCGACAGTTTGATGAAAAACTTTTATCAAAGAAATTATAGAGTTCTTGGTAAGAGTGAAAATTGGATAATAATAACTCAAGGGGATAATCCGAGTAAGATATTACGAGATAAGCTTAAAGAACTAGAAGACAAAGTCTGGCCATCAAGTTAGGATAAGGTCTGGAAAATAGCAGCAGAAGGACCAAGATAAATATAAAGAATTCTCCAATAATGTAAATTAACTGTAGTACAATAATGTAATAAATCGTCATTGCTGACGATGTAGCTAGGGCTGTCAATGGGATCCAAAGACCCAAATCTAGACTCACATTTACTAGCCCTCTATAGATTTGGGCCCAACACAACTAATATGAATCTAATAAGATCCATATTGGACCCAATTAGGAATGGCAATGGGGCAGATCGGGGCGGGTATCTCAAATACCACGCCCTGCCCCGCCCTGTTGATCTGTGCCCCGCCCCGTCACAGATCAAAAATTTCTGCCCCGCGCTCCGCCCTGCACGGGGCAGATCTGACCCGCCCCGCCCCATCCTATTTTTTTTTTTAAAAAAATCATTATTTTTTTTAAATTATAAAAATCATTAATTTTATCAAAAAAATTAAAATCATAAAAATCATTAATTTTATCATAAAAATAATTAATTTTTTTAAAAATCATAAAAATCATTAATTTTATCCAAAAAATCATTAATTTTATCATAAAAATAATTAATTTTTTAAAAATATATTTAATTTTTTTAATAAAAAATTAATTTTATCCCAAATCAATTCTCAAACAAGTACAATTAGTATATTAAAATGAAAATTAAACATGATTATGTTTAATAATAACAATATTATAATAATGTAATATAAATGGGGCAAAATGGAGCAGTATGGTCGGGTCGGGCCGGGCAGGGTATGGAAAAATACCATGCCCCGATCTCGCCCCATTCTCTCTACTGAGGGATGGGCTGCCCCCAAAAGACATCGGGGCAGGGCGGATCGGCGGGTCACGGGTCAAATTGCCATCCCTAGACCCAATAGACTCAAGAGATCCATATTGGCCCCTCATGCCCTCCACTCTCTAAAAAAAAATCAAGCTAATAAAAAAAAATCGAGCTAATCTAAAAAAAAGAGCTAGGCTCACATTAGGCTTGTTTTATGCCTTTTGTTCAAATATGATTTTTTTTTAGTGTTTATTTGGAGAAAAAAATATATTATTTTATATAGGGTGTGCATTCGATATATGGTTCGATTTTCCGAAACAAAATTTCGGTATTCGATTCGCTTTATAATATTTTATGAAAACTAAATTGAATCAAAATTATATGAAAACTAAATACCGAATACCGAAATTATTTCGAAATTATATGAAAATCAAATATCGAATACCGAAATTTATGTCACCATTCATTATTTTTAATTTTTAATTTTTTAAAAAAACTAACATTTTACAAGTTTTTATTGACGAAACAGAAAATGAGAGAAAAAATAGAACATAATATTTTTAATCTCACAATATAAGAAACAACAATGACAACAACCTCCTTCCGGTGATGGACTCCACACCACCTCCACCATTCTTTATCACCTAGACAAAAGGTATATATATATATATATATATATGTTTGTTTGTGTGTGTGTGTGTGTGTGTGTTTCCTATATTAAAATATCAAACAAGAAATTATTTTTCCCACATATTTCTTTTCTTGCTCATTTACAGCAGGGATAAGACAAGCCCTTCCTTATACCTTTTTTAAAAATCAAAATCCCTCACTTTTTTTTAACAAAAAAAAAAAAGAGTCAAAAAGCCTAATACATTTTTAAATTAATATAAAAAACAGATCAAAATTACCTTCTTTTTTTTTATCGGAAAAGAATGGAGAAGAAAACGTGATTTCCTTTTTTTTTTTTTATGCAAAACTTGATTTCATTTTAAATCTCCAGATCATAATGAACGTACAAGGCTTGAGGGAAATTGCCATGATCACTTTTTTGGGTTTGTTTATGGGTAGACCCAGACCCATTGAGACTCAATATAGTTGGGTCCAGACCTTAATTAAAAATGTCTATACCCAATATAGTAAGACTTGGACTCAAATTTTTTTATAGTGAGTCTAGGCCTGGATCCTAAATTATGGATCCAATAGGCCCAATTGACAGCCCAAGATATAGCTGAATAGTTAAGAAGTTAGAAATCTCTATATAAAGAGATTGGAGAAAAGAGAGAAGTATCAAAAAACTTACATCAGACAAATGTTAGAAAAACTCTCTTCATATCCTTGTAATAGTTATTTCCATATGAGAAAATAATTCTCTCATATCAGGAATAGTTCTTAATAATATTTCAAATTTTATTATAAATTTTCAGATATTCTTTTCTTCGATAAATCATTATTTTAATTAAAATTAATCACTATGAAATCTTGTAAGATGTTACATATATTCACTATTAATGTTCACGATTTTTTCTGAATTTTTTTTAACGCTATCTGTATATTCTATTTCATATATCATGTCTAAAAATATTTCATCACATTTTATATTTATTTCTTCATAAACTATTTCTTTTTGAAAAGATTCTATTATTATGTCTTGCAATATTCCATTTATCCAAATCATTATTTTAATCAAAATTAATCACTATGAAATCTTGTAAGATGTTCCATATATTCTTTATTAGCTTTATGATAATTCTCTATTTTATTTCTTAATAGAATTCTTTGATTTCTGACATATTCTACAGGAAGATATTGCCAAATTATCCAATTAACTTTATCTTCAAAGAATTTACATAATCTTAAATTATCATTATATTCTTGTCCTAGTATTCTAATATTTTCTAACATTATTTCACAAACTTCACATTCATAACTGTAAAACACAAGAGGGGGGGTGAATTGGGTTTTAACTAATCTTGGCAACTTTTTCGAATCTTTGCAATGCAAGTGAAAGTATAAGCAAGATGAACAAAGGCTAAAGCAAAACCCAATCAACAAGACAAAGGATTTATAGTGGTTCGATTCACTTAGAATCTACCTCCACTACCTTGAGCCGCACCCAAGGATTTCAAACACTTCACTAAGAAGATGCCCACACAAAGTAGGACTTTTACAATTGCCCACACAAAGTAGGACTTTACAACCAAAGAATGCCCACACAAAGTAGGACTTACAATAATAACCCTATCACTAAGAAAGGGAATTAAGAAAGGTTAAATACAAGGTTGTTCACTCTTCTAAGTGAAAGATATAGTACCTTTGAAGCACAAACAATTTAGCTCTTGAACATATGAAGTCCACTCTTTGTCTTGCTTTTGAAAGAATACTCTTGAATGCTTTAGATCATAAGGATGAAGAGTATTTTGCTTTGAAAGTGTTTTGGCTTGATGAGAGATCAATGAATATTTGATGTGCCAGCCTTTGAATGTTTCTCTAGCTTTGGAGTATAAATACATTTCAAATTTGGCTGAAAATCGAGTCTCCAACTGGGTCAAAAAACGGCTAGTAGAAACAGAGTTCGGGTGGACCGAAGCAGAGCGAGCCTGGATCCACTTGCCCGTGGTCGGTCGACCGAACCTCCCTATGGTCGCACCAAGCACATTTTACCAAGTCTCGCCGCTCGGTTGAACCGAACTTGAGCTCGGGTTGACTCAACTTCCAAAGTGATTTTTCACACGTTTTGAAATCTTTTGAAGTAATTTAAAGTCTAAAAAGGTTTTCCTAAAAGGTAACAAGTATGAACACTTGGAAAACTTTTCTAAAAGACTTATCTATGAAATCAAAGGCTTTTTGGATAAGAACACATGTAAAGATCATTTTGAAACTTAAGCCTTTTGAAAACGTGTTTGTGTGCAAGCAAGACTAGAGTGTAGAGCTTATGTTCATAAGAGCTTTGGTTAGAGCTTTCTAGGATAACAACTAATGAGAACAAAGCTAAACTAACCAAACCTAAGTCTTCAATCTTCAATCTTGATGAATGAGCCTTGTATAACTTTGAATCTTGATATCAATGGCTTTCAATAGCTTGATTGAAGTACTTAGAGCTTCCTACAAGATTTCCAATATTCTATCACAAAGATTAAGATCATTAGACACAACATCAAATGTTTGTCCAATATCAAAAACAGAGTTCGTTCGCCCTTAGGGCTTACAATCTCCCCCTTTTTGATTATGACAAACTTTGATGTAATAAGATAGAATATGGACAATGTAAGTACATGGAAGCATGGCAAAAGGATCTAAGAACAAATAAGTACAAAGACTAATGCTTAGAAGATACCAATTGTATACGATACCAATTGTAAAGACAAATATATGCAAAGACATAAGCACTAGCATTATAAGTTCATTCACTTCTTGTCATCTTACCACGACGATCAAGATTCGAGGACGAAACTTTTTGAAGAAATGGAGAACGATGAGGAATTGGACAGCTTTGCAATAGTTTGGTATAATGGTCATAACTATCGATCCAGGAATCCAATAGAGCTGATTCAAGTTGCATTTGAAAGCTAAGAGGCAGATCTACAACTTTCATGAAGATCACAAGATCAGTTTCTGCCGTTATGGAGTCCAATTGTTTGGGCCGTTTTGAACACTCTTGAAACTTAAGGGCTGCCTTGTACTTTATATTCTATGTGTAACTTAGAATCCTTTTTGTACTTTAGTATTTGGGTCAATGATGTAGTGAGTTGAATCACGCTCCGTGTTCTAAGTCGCATAATTGGTTCATGTAGGTAATCCTTTGAGTTGGGCAACCCCGAGGTCGGTACCGTATCAGGTATCCACGCGACGAAATGAGCAGCGAGTGCTAGCTCTTCATTTCTGGGTTTCAGGAATCTAGAAAGAGGAGGCAGAAATCAAATTTCGGGTGCTTGGGTTTTTGCGGCTATCAGAAGTCTAACCCTTAGGTTTCAGCCAAAAGAGATTATATAGGTGTGAGTTTGTTCCGAAAATTATCTCCCACGTCATTTCAACCTTTTCTGGTAGTAGGAGTTTTTATCGCATAATTCTCAGAAAAATAAATGTCAGATACAATGAACCTAGACATTCTAGATTCATTGAATATGGATATGAAGCTTTCGTTAACTTGTGTATGCGTGTGACCTTGTAGGTTCATATCACAATGGCAATGAAAACACACTTAGTAGTAGTATGTGTTCATAAATCACAAGCGGTCCCTAGCAGGACATTGTGACTACCCAGAGTGAATGAATGTACGGTAGAACCTAATATCAATCCACTATTTAATCCCTTTGTCTCGCGATATCCAAATTAAGTATAAGGCATGGTAGTTGTCACCCTTATAAAGCTTAATTGTATTTATGCTCGATCTCCAGGTAGACTGTTCCAACAAATAGTATTTAATAACCATTTTATTAAATAAATTTGAGCACGGCCATGCATTTAAACAGCTTTCCCTATTGAGGTGCCCATGGATATCTCTCTCTAATTAGAGAGGGACAAATCCATTACAATGCCTCTCACATTCAAACCATGATAGAATACTACATCTGATCATCAGTCGTTTTAATTACTCGATTAAAAGTAACGTCCGACTGAGTCAAAACGTAGCTCCATTCATGTTGGAAACGATGGAGACATAAAGTCTAAGGATTCCAAATAGTATTGAGGAAGTAATACTTATGACTAAGGAACCATGAAGTATTATTTCTCTTTCGGATCACGTCCGATACAATATATCCCAATATATTTTATCTATGATATGATTTGCATCCATTACACATGATCAGTAAAACATAATCATCAATCAAACATCATACTAGTTTTATTACACCGTATAGAACATTACATAAAACTAGGGACAATCAAAATAGTAATTGCATAAGCTAATGAGTTTTACTATCAAATCACACATTTGATGTTCAAAAGCAAAATTAACGATTCAAATGACGTGCTCAAAAATATATAAAACGTACAACATATGCTAATGGTCCTAGGACAGTACTAACAATCTCCCATTTGCCCTAGGTCCAATCATACATGATCCTCAATCCCATTGACCTAGTATGACTCTCATGTTTAGGATGCGGGAGTGGCTTGGTCAATGGATGTGTAATGTTGTCGTCTGTATGAACTTTGCAAATTTTAACGTCTCATCTATCAATGATCTCTCTAATCAGATGGAAATGCTTGAGATTGTGATTGGATCGTTGGTGAGATATAGGTTCCTTAGCTTGTAAAATGGCACCAGTATTATCACAATAAAGGACTACTGGGTTAACAATGCTAGGGATGACACCTCTCCATCAATAAATTTCTGATCCAAACAACTTATTTAGCTGCTTCAGAGGCTGCCACATACTCAGCTTTTGTTGTAGAGTCGGCCACGGTTTATTGCTTTGAGCTTTTCCAGCTCACAGACCTCCATTCAAACAAAACACAAAACCAGATTGCGATCTAAAATCATCTACGTCGGTTTGGAAGCTTGCGTTTGTGTAACCATTTACGACCATACTTCCTTCCTGACATCCGTAAACTAAGAACATATATTTAGTCCTTCTCAAGTACTTAAAAATGCTCTTGACTGCAATCCAATGTGACTTTCCAAGGTCAGATTGATATCTGCTAGTCATACTTAACGCGAATGAGACATCCGGGCGAGTACATAGCACGGCATGCATAATAGACCCAATGGCTGAAGCATATGAGATCTTACTCATGCGCTCTTGGTCTTACTTTGTGGAAGGTCCTTGAATTCTGATGAGTTTAATGTCGTGTGACATGAGCAAGAATCTCTTTTTGGAATCTTGCAAACTGAACCGTTTCAGTGCTCAGGCTCTGATACCACTGAAGGGATTCATGGGCGGAAACTCGTTCCAAACACCCATGAGTCCTCCCCTGAAGGATCCGCTCATACGTAAACGAATCGAAAAAAGCAATGAAAAACTTGATGCTTGGATTCAAGAAGCTACTTTCGAACGGAGGATGATGTTTCTGGATGTGTTGTCGCCACCAAACTGAATTCCCTTTGTGGAATATCCCTCTACCGGTATCCACGCGACTTTAAACGGGCGGCGAAAGTGCTAGCTCTTCGTCTTTCTCGATTTTTCGAAAATTAGAGAGAAAAAAGGAGACCAAAACTGAAATCAGATTTCGTGAGAATGGCAAAGGTTGCGGCCGAAAAATCCTTTTCCTGTGGTTTCGCCAAGAGATAATTATATAGTGGTGTGAGAGTTTGTTCCCATAACCAACTCTCACATCCCCAACTCCTTCTACAGCTGGGAGTCTCTAACTCCCACGCTCTCTAGAATTCTCGCTGCAGCGGGAGTCTTTATCTGACAATGACTCCCACGTAATCCCAGCCTATACCTAAAATGCCCCTTATCTCTAATTCGAATGATAACCCTTTATCATTCTCGTAAAGGTGAATGTCGATACAACGAACCTAGACACATTCTAGATTCATCAACTGGACACGAAGCTCGTTAACTCGTCCCTATGCGTGTGACCCCGTAGGTTCATCTCACAAAGGCAATGAAAACACACTTAGTAGTAGTGTGAGTTCATAAATCACAAGCTGCCCTCTAGCAGACATCGTGACTACCCAAAGTGAATGAATTTACAACTAACCTAATATCAATCTACTATTTAATCCCTTTGTCTCGCGATATCCTAATTAAGCATAAGGCATGGTGGTCGCCACCCTTATTAAGCTTAATTGTATTTATGCTCGATCTCCGTGTAGATCTGCTTCGACAAATAGCATTTGATAACCACTTTATCAAATACATTTGAGCACGGCCATGCATTTAAACAGCCTTTTCCCTATCGAGGCCCATGGATATCTCTCTCTAATAATAGAGAGGGACAAATTCCTTACAATGTCTCTCACATTCAAGCTATGATAGGACACTACATCCGATCATCGATCGTTTTGATTACTCATATAAGTAACGTCCGACCGAAAGTCAAAAACGTGGCTCCATTCATACTAGAATCAATGAAGACATAAGGTCTAAGGATTCTAAAATAGTATCGAGGAAGTAATACTTATGACTTAAGACCATGAAGTATTACTTCTCGACTTGATCACGCCCAATACAATGTATCCCTATATATTGTATCTATGATGTGATTTGTATCCATTACACATGATCAGTAAAACAAGATCATCAATCAACAATCATACTAGTTTTATTTCACAGTAATTAAGCATTACATAAAACTAGGGACTTCTAGAATAGTAATTACATAAGCTAATGAGTTTTACTATCAAATCACACATGTGATAATCAAATGCAAAATTAACTATTCAATTACATGCTCAAAAGATAACAAAACGCACAACATGTGCTAATGGTCCTAGGGCACTACTAACATCCACTCTGGCTTAGGCCAATCATTTTGTTGGATCTATCTCTATAGATTCTTATACCCAAAATTTATGTAGCCTCGCCTAAGTGTTTCATGAAAAAACACTTCCCCAACCAAGCTTTTATGCTTTGTAATGTGGGGATGTCATTTCCAATTAGTAAGATGGCATCCACATAAAGCACAAAGAACACTACTTCATTATTAGTTACTTTCTTATAAACACAAGGCTCGGCTTCATTTTTTATGAAACCGAATTCTTTAACTGCTTCATCAAAGCGACGATTTCAGCTTCGAGATGCTTGCTTCAATCCATAAATGGACCTTTGAAGCTTACACACTTTGTTAGGATTTGATGGATCAACAAACCCCTCAGGTTGTGTCTTATACACATCCTCGAGAAGGTTTCCATTAAGAAACACAGTCTTAACGTCCATTTGCCATATCTCATAGTCATAATATGCGGCTATGGCAAGTAAAATCCTAATAGACTTTATCATAACGGCAGGAGAAAAGGTTTCATCACAGTCTATACATGAATTTGTTTATAAACTTTTACTACTAGTCGAGATTTAAAAGTGTGTACATTACCATGAATTATTAGCCACTTTGATCATCAACGTTTTTTCGTCTAGCCACTTTTGTCAAAAATCAATTTTTTTTAACTTATTTGATCATCAAACAATTTACGAACAGCCAAATTGATCATTCCGTTAGAAACTTTGAAATTAGACGTCAAAAATGATGACGTGTCTAACGGCACATAATTTACTCTCTCTACTAGGAGGGTATTTTCGGAAATAAATAAATAAACCCAAGAACCCCACTCGTCGTTCTCCTTCTTCAACCGTCAACACCACTTCGCCGACCATCCTCTATTTCTTTGAGTGGTAGATGCTAGATTAATAGAGTTTTTGTAGATTTTAACTTGGTCTCGTGGTGTTTTGAAGAAATTTGAAAAGATGGGGTTTTTTGTGTCTTTGCTGTTCTTGGCAGAGCTCCAAAATATGGCGATTTCTGGGATGTTCTTGAAGATTTGGACTCTTTTCTCTTGGATTATTCTTCTTTAGGGAAGATGTACAAAGGTCTACTTTGGCAGATTTTGGAATTCTTGGCTGGTAATCTCCCTAAATTCAAAGTTTATGACTGAAATGGGGGGTTTCTGGCAGATTTTTTGTTCATACTTATTTTGCGATTTCTGGTTGATTGATGAGTTTGAAGCTCAAACTTTACAAATAGCTTCGTCTTTTAACTGTGAACAAGTGCTTATAATTGGATTTCAGTGTAATGGTCTCAAAAGACTGGGCTTTTCTTTGGAAATTTTTGGTTCTGTGATTTTTTTTTTCTGGCAGATTTGAAGTTCGTTAGTTTTAGGCATTTTTTTGGAAGATTCTTGAAGAATTTGATGCTCAAAATTTATACTTTGATTCGTCTCTTCATTGTGAGTAAGAATATGTGTTCGGATTTCAGGTTCGTTCTCTGTAGAACTGGGTTTTTGGGTCGGAATATAGCTGAGTTTAATGTTCTTGATGTGTTCTTGGGAGTTCTTGGTGGAAGAGGCAATTTTTTCCCGCTTTTGATCTAATTTTTTGGAAGATTCAGCTTTCTAGGTGTTAAATCATGTTTGCTACTCTATTACTTCTTGGTGATTTATAGATTTTAAATTTATTGCAAGTGTTAATGGTGATGAAGAAAAGGATGAAGATGAAGGTGGTGGTGGTGGTGGTGAACTGGTGATGATGAAGATGAAGGGGGGAATTTTTTACCCCCTGCAGGAGAGAGAAACGTAGACATTCTGCTAGACACGTCATCATTTTTGACGTCTAATTTCAAAGTTTCTAACGGAATGACCAATTTGGCTGTTCGTAAATTGTTTGATGATCAAATAAGTTAAAAAAGTTGAATTTTGACAAAAGTGGCTAGACGAAAAAACGTTGATGATCAAAATGGCTAATAATTCACATTACCATCTATGTCGGTTTTCTTTTTGAAACACTATTTGTTATCAATGACCTTACACCCTTCGGGTGGGTCAACCAAAGTCCACACTTGGTTATCATACATGGATTGCATCTCAAACTTCATAGCTTCTAGCCACTTGTTTGACTCAGAACTACGAATTGCCTCTTTGTAGGAAGTGGGTTCATCTTGATCAATCAATTCAATATGATGATCATCAGTTACGAGAAATTCATCTCTCTTAGGCTGTTGATGTACCCGACTTGACCTCATTGGGCCTTGTGTCAAAGATTGAAGCTCAGTATTAGCACGTGAGCTTGCTTGAACTTCCAAAGCTGGTTCAGATGTTGTTTGGGGATCTTGAATTTCCTCAAGATGGATTTTACTCCCACTATCCCTTTTGAAAATAAATTCCCTTTCAAGGAATAGACCATTTCTGTGACAACCCTACCTTCTCGGGCCGGGAATGCCAGGTGATTCTCGGCATTAGGTTATATCTTTTACAATATAAAGTGCATGTGGATAAAAATTCTAAGAAACAATATTATATTCGTGTTTCTGTAATTTCTGACTTTGGTCTTCAATCGGATTTAAAAGTCTTCTAATATTGTTTGTAGTCTGTGGATTGACTCAATCCATTATCT